>QRFB01003281.1:39764-49857 GCA_008931105.1 Oenanthe javanica | reverse complement strand
GACATTTTAAATTGTTCATTTCCCAGGTAGATGGAGGATACCAATGGTCACACTTAAAACCCAACAACCTTACGAATACGCATATCCGCTTTTGTCAGAAAATCCCAATTATAGATATNNNGACCTCCATTAAACAGCATACGAAAGCTTTGTTAAGGTACAGACTTCTTCACCATAATCATCCAACGTTATACATGGATCCTGCGATTGGGTTTCGATTTTTTTTTTATTTTTACGTTAATTCCGCTGCGTTTTCATGCCCGAAACCCTTCAAGTACAACTAATGCCACATCTGTCACCAAGTGGCATTGGAGACTTGGTCATCCTTCTCTCTCAGTTCTCGATCATATAAAATCTTTGTCTTTCCTTAATAAGGATGTACTTTCTGATTGTGAAATTTGTCACTTAGCCAAACAAGTTAGACTACCATTTCCAGTTAGGGAATCTAGAAGTACATAAATCTTTGATATTATCAATTGTGATGTATGAGGACCCTATAAACACTCAACTCATGGTCATTGTAATCAATTATTGACAATAATAGATGATTTTTCGAAATGTACTTGGTTGTTTCTATGTTCTAACAAGACTCAAGTGCCTGGTTTGATAAAGAATTTTGTTACTTTTGTTCATACACACTTTCACAAGATTATTAAAATTATGAGATCAGATAATGGTACAGAATTCACAAACCATGATCTTCAAACTCATTTAAATCAACTTGGTATTCTCCATCAATTTAGTTGTTCTCATACCCCCGAGTAGAATGATACTGCTGAAAGAAAACACCAACACTTATTGAATGTAGCTAGATCACTTAGATTTCAATCTCATTTACCTATTTCTTTTTGGGGGGACTGTGTTCTAATAGCCATTCACTTGATAAATATGCTTCCCACTCCCACTCTCAATTATAAGTCTCCTTATGAAATGTTTTTCTAGAAATAACCAGATTATTCTATGTTAAAATCTTTTGGTTGTTATGCTACATATCAAACCTATATGATGTACCAGATAAATTTGCTCCAAAATTCATTAATTGTGTTTTCCTAAGCTATCCCTTTAATAGAAAGGGATATAAAGTCATGTGTTTACAAACAAAGAAATGCTATATCCTAGAGATGTGGTGTTTGTTAAGGATCAATTTCCCTTTCAAACTATTCCCGGTACTTTTTCACCTCATTCTCAGTGTACACCTATGTTTCCTGCCTCACCTTTTCATGAACTATGTTCTGAGTCTGATAATAGTATTTTTGTACCATTACCTTAAACGTCTGTTCCACCTCTACCTTCAAGTACTAGAGCGATCAGGCCTGCTAGAAACAGACAATTACCAGGAAAATTCAAGGACTACACAGGGTTACCAACTCCCAATCCCTCTCATGCTGCTAGCACTGTGACATGTACATGCACTTACCCTATTCAACATCATATATTTCTTGCTAATCTTAGTCCTTCATACACCAAATTCTTTTGTGCTACTGCTTCTACCTTTATTCCTCATACATATAAACAAGTAGCCAGAGACTCAAACTGGTTAGCAGCTATGAAGTTGGAACTACATGCAATTGAAAGTAACCATACTTAGGACTTGGTTCCCAAACCTGATAACCATTTGGTGGTAGATTGTAAGTGGTTATTTAAAATCAAATATTTACCAAATAAGGCTATTGATAGATACAAAGCTCGATTAGTAGCTAAAGGTTTTACCCAAACATATAGGTTAGACTACTTTGAGACCTTTGCCCATGTTGCCAAGATGACCGCAGTGAGGCTCTTCATTGCTATAGTTGTTGCACAAGATTGGTCAATCTCTCAATTGGATGTTACAAATGTTTTCCTGCATTGTGATTTACATGAGAATGTATATATGAAATTACCACTTGGCTACTTTGCCCTTTCTACAAATTGTTCACCTGAATAGACTCATAGATGGTTCCAACTTAGTCTGCAAACTGAGAAAATCAATCTATGGACTCCGACAGGCTCCTAGATGTTGGTTCACTAAATTTGCTACCACCCTTAAAGACTACAACTTTGTTCAGTCTCATGCAGATAACAGTCTGTTTACTCTACATACTTCATCCAAGTTTGTTGCTATCTTGGTATACCTGAATGACATACTTATTACTGGTAATGATAAGACCTTAATTCAGACCATTATTACATATATGGGGATTGTCTTCAAGATCAAAGATATGAGGTCTCTCAAATAATTCTTAGGAATTAAAGTAACAAGATCTACATCTGGTATCTACATTCACCAAAGCAAATATACTCTTGACATTCTTCAGGATATTGGTCTTTCATGTTCCAGTCCATCTTTCATTCCCAGTTGGTCCCTATATAAGACTATAGAAGGGGGGTTGAATACAATCTTAAGATTCTTTTGCGTATTATTCTGATTAAAAATAATATTTTAATTATCAAAAATAATTAAAATTATTTAAACAAGATTCAAGTTAAATACATATATTAAACTTGAAAGGGTGTTACAATATTCCGTAGAATATTTCTTAATTCCTTAGAACAAATTTGACATGAATTGTTCTACTTAAGGAATTAAGAATTCAAAACAGTACAGAAAGTCTGTGAATATAACTTTGCAGACAAATTGCTGAATCTGAATGTTTTCTACATCTTCTTGAAAAATGAAGCCAATTGTCTCATATTTATAGAGGTGGAAGCTAGCAAGACTTTTGAATAAAACTTATTTAAAAAATCATAAAGACTTTATAAATAAGCCTTCAAGACTTTTTAAAATAGCTGGGCAAGACCTTTTCCATTCGGTAAGACTTTTTAGAGCTCGGTAATATTTTTCAAAAAGTCTTGCCGATATAATTTGGTAGGACTTTTAGAAAGTCTTACCGAGACAAGTCGGTAGGTCTTTTAGAAAGTCTTACCGAGACAATTTAGTAGGAATTTTAGAAAGTCTTGCCAAGTTAATTCGATAGGACTTTTAGAAAGTCTTGTCGAGTTAATTCGGTAAGACTTTTAATTAGTCTTATTGAATTAAATTCGGTAAGACTTTTAATAATAATGCAGCAAAACTTTCTTTAATTAAAAAATAAAATGCTCTTTTAACTTAATTAATTTCACCAATTTTTAATTAAATAATTTATAAATTAAATTAGTTCAAGATAAATTAATTTAAGTAGATAAATTAAATAATTAATTAACTTTTGATATTAGAATTAATTTAGTTTCTTCACTGCACAATCACTGTTGATTTGACTTGAATCTTCCTGTCTTCACTGTCTTCTGTCTGAAAATTACTTGAGCTAGGTGAAAAATATTTATTAATTTAGTTGACACACAAATGTACTGTCTGGTTCATTTGTGTCAAACTAAATAAATTTTATTCACTTTTTAACTTTAAAAGTTGTGATCTTCTGTCTTGTTCTCGCTTCTAACTTTGTCTCTTCTTCATTCTAGAATAGTTCTAAATTAATTAATCCTTTAATTAATTTAAGAAATAAATTAATTTTAAGTGAATTAATTTACTTATTAAATTAACTAATTAATTTAATTAATTAATAGAGAATTAAATTAAAGTCTTGACTATAGGACTATTATTGAGATAGATAAAACTCTTCTATTTTTCAACAATAACCTTTTTAACCACTTGAACTTTTTGATGATGAATCTTCACTGATATTGTTGACACTCTGTATACTGGTCTGGTTCATGGATGACTAACTAAAATGTTGATTCTCATTTCTGATGTAGTGGTCTTTATATCTTGTTTTGTCCTGTCTTGTCTTCTTTTTGTTCTTCCTCTATAATTTTCTTCTTCAGGAATCTTTCTGTAGTAGGCACTTAAAACCTTTTGTATCTTCTGAACTCTTCTGTAGTAGGCACTTAAAACCTTCTGTATCTTCTGAACTCTTCTAAAATACTACTCTTTTATTTTACACCAACGCTTGAACATATTAATGAACTTCTTTCAGTGCAGAGTAACAGTCTTGTCAAAATTCTTCTGATATTCTGATTCTTCGTGTCTAGTTGGCATTCTTTGACTTGATTCCTGTTATCACATTTATTATTTACTTTCTTTTTTATTTGAGTTGAGTTTTCATCTAATTATTACAAATAGGCCTAGTCATATGACTTTCAATCTCCCTTTATATGTTGTTAAACATTTAACACACAAATTTTTAGAAGATAACTCAACTAACAAATAAGAAAATCATAAAACATTTAGAACTATAAATAATAAAAAGTTCTGGAATTATATTTAACAATTTTCCAGATTCATGCTTGAAAGATAAATATAAGATAGATGTTCCTCTAGACTGAACATATTTAACAAAGTTCTATCTTGACTTATCTACAATTACCATCTTTAAAATATCAACTTCACCTTCTTCTAGAGTTGAACTTTTATGTACAGGTGTCATTGTTACATCTTCAGTGGCTGATTTCTCTGGTTCAGATTCACATTTCCAGATTTCTTGAGTAACTGAAATGAAAGATGTTTGTTCCTCTAGCACTGAACATATTATACAATTAGTATTATCTTCATTTCTCAGACTCATCACTACTCCCCCTTAGGATTGCAGCGATGAAGTCTTATTATCTTGTTACCACTTCTCCTCTGTTTCTTCAACTTCTGTCCCAAGGTGAATTCACTCAACATTTTTCTCGTTCAACCATTTAAATTGGAAGTAACAATAGACATAGCATACATTCAACATTAAACCATCACAGATATAAAAAATACAAACTATGACATGTTATGCATTTTAGAAAGTCTAGTTTATCATATATATAAGAATTTTCAAAAATCAAATGGAATAAAAGAATTAATAAATAATCATTAATTCTATATGATCCAAGCATGTTGTTATATACCATTTTTTCTTTTTCAACAATTCTCCCCCTTAGTTGAGTAATCCTCTAAAGAAGAAATTCCCCCTCTAGTTGAGTAACATTTCTTGTGTTTCAGAAGTAGGTTTCTTGATGTTTAGATATCAATTGATAGAATATCAATTGTTAGTATACAAAGAAGTAGTAACTTCTGACTAGATAACCAAGTATCAGAGTCAAATATCCTGGGTGATATGCTTGTAATTCTGTTGCATATTACTAAATTTCCTTAGGCAGACAATTGTCTTCTAAATCACCAATGTAGTCATATTCCTTATATTTCCCCTTGAATGTAATCATTAGAACTATGTAACAGGGAATTGGGAATGAGATTTAGTATTTGTGCTAGTGTGTGATTTTCCTTTATGTATCTAACAAGTGTTTCGCTCATATACTTTCTAAGTGTTTCACTCATAGAATATATATTTTCACTCTTTCTCACTTGTGTTTCACTCTTTTCTCACAACACTATTTCTCTCAGTACTGATGGCATAGTCTTTTGTACATGTAAGAAAGATCACCATAACCCCTTCAAGAGAGGTCACTGGTGGTGCAATGGGGTTTCGTAAATTCACATCCTCAATTGAATTTATCAAAATATTTGATTTTATTAACTGAATTGCTTCAGGAATAGATTCAATGAGTTGATGATCATCTAAGATGATCTGTTCCGTTAGGAATCCAGATATGTTACATCTGGGGAGGGAGACAAGGATCTTTAATGTAGCAATTGATCCATGTTTCCTCCTGATGCATGTGAAGGCAGTTGCATTTCTGCAATTGCAACAACTTCATCTACCGTAACAAATGGTAAATAAAGAAGTTGAGGATGTTGCATGTACCTCTCACTGTGCATGCCTTGCATTTTGTTCCTAGAATTTATCTATTTAGGCTTACCATCAGCGTGAGTGCCGATGGTGTGCTTGACTCATTACAAGGTGCTCTGGCTGATGAGCGAATTTCAATGGTCTCGTCCTGTAGAGATAATGATTCCAGAAACAGTTTTATTGCCTTTTCAGCTCTACATCTTTTTGAGAAGATGCAGATGAACTTACAGTTACCTCAGTTATATACTCATTTTCTTCTCTAAAGGTAGAGTTGTGGGTGCATTTCCGACTTCATCCTTATTTGTTGCATCAAGTGCAGTTTTTCCCTTATCAACCTCTAACTTACATGAGTTCCTTATATCTTCAGGGATTAATATATGGAAGTGGATGAATTGGTGTTTGGTACTATGGCCTGGGTAAGAGATTGATGAGTTTTCAACCTCTTGGCCAGCTTCTATAGCCACTAGGAGCTAACCGGATAGAACCAATCGAGATAAAAAGATAATCACATTAACATTCCAAAACATATTTTTCATCCCGAAGAGAAGGGAAAATATAATAAGGAATGGTAATAGATTGCATTAAAGCACTTTCAATAACAAGAGTTTTGTCGGAACTAATGATTTATCATTTAAGAGCATGATATAAAATTTTCTTTAAGATACATATCTCATTACAAAATGTGAGAAAGTAGTATCAGAGAAGAAAGTTTATATCCCTTATGAATTTCCTATAAGGAAAACTTCCCATAATAAAACGCGGGAATTTGTACCAAAGAAGCAATTCAACTCTCTTACCAAATTATATCTCGATAAAATGACTCTTTTCCTTTATACCTTAATATTGTACGGTTTGAAAATAGTTTTTGCAAACAATCCTTATCAGATAGAGGACTATGATTGTCCGCATCATAATGCAATTATGATCTTTATCATTTTCGTCCACTTGATATTTTCCCTGAGTTAAAATAGAAAATTTCATGACAATAGGGGTGTATTCTTAGCAATACAGTACAAGGCCTTCAAAGCAATAACCACTGTTTAGGTACTTTGAATCAATGTGAAACATACATTGAAACCAGTGTTTGAAAATAAATCATTTTACAAATGGTTGATACCTCAAAGTAAAAATAAATTTTGGAAATATTTTGAAGTATATAAAATATTGAGAATTTTCTACACATAACTAAGAAAATACTTCGTCTCCCAGTATTAGTGGTTTTTGAAATAAACATTATTTTTTTTAGAACAGAAATTCTAAATAACATCACTAATACCAAAAGTGTCATAATTATTTATAACAAAACATTTAAAAAAATATCTAACATACAAATAATTATATTGCTAACTTATGCTAGACAATTTAACTACCACAGATGCATATAACATTGTAAGCATGATAATTAAACTAGTAGCAATAAGCACGAGGTACTGGTTTTTAAATAAATTCACAAGTCCTTTAAATATGTATGATTCAATACTTGTGAACTCATTTAAAAACTCCTTGTAGATGGGATTTCCAACAAATATGTACATTAATAATATCCTTAATTCACTAACCAACATAGATAAAATGAATTTATTAAGTTGTTTAGCAAATATATGAATGTTATTCGACTAAGGACTACTCTTGAAAGAAATGATACCTGGTGTCCATGCGTTTGTTCCATGAGTGGTATAGAGATAAATGTTACTGTCAAAGTCTTGATCCATGTTGTGCCTGAACACTTTATGAACTTCTACTTAGTGGATCATGTTATTACATTTCTACAAGACAGTAACTATTAGACTTACTGTCACCTCTTTGAACTTTGTTAAACATACTGTTACAAGTGATAGCAAACATACTGTCAATATACACATGACAGTATATTTTACTTAGTTAATTACTAATTATTCTAAGTAACTTCTAGTTGATTACAATGTTAACACCACAATCCCTAACAATATAAAATAAATTTTAAATAAGTAGCGATGTGTATACAAAATATTATTAAACAATATTAAATATAAAATATATTATTATATCTAAATAATCTGAAATGGAAACAAACATTTTTATATAATTATAATAAATTGATCAAGATATGATTTGAATTTATTAAATATTATAAAAATATAAATGGGTATATATGAAATAATTTATTATAAATATATGATGACATAAATTGTATGATTGATAGTTTTTTTAGTAAGTATTAATTCAATAATAAAAAATTATACATCTATAAAAATATTCACGTCAAACAAACATAAAACATAAACAATAGTTAATTAATCCATTTTTTTGGAGATACAATCACGTCATTTGTTGAAGATGATATATGTACATGTACCCGTTTCACCATATCCAGTTGGAGTTAATCCGGTTTGAGCTATCGACCATAATTGCAATCCCCTGAAAACTTTTATCACTAAATCAAATACAATACTCTCACAAACAAATGAGAGAAACATCAAAACTCTCATCAAGAAGAGACTACAACCAAACTAAAATTGTAAATTAAAACTAAAATTACAAAATAAAAGCAAGTCTTAGATCCAGATGAACCTTGCGTTGTTTGATTGTTTGTAATTATCCAGTTATCGTGCTCATCAGAGTTCTGAGTTAGGTTTTTTTTTTTTTTTACTAATTCAGTTAATACATATTTATATTAAATGCAAAAGAATATATATGTATATATTAAATGAGAATAAGTAACCTAATATTTATCTTAGGTAATTTTTCGTAAGATGGTGAATAAAATAAAATAAACGTGTTTGATAATTATGTTATTTTGATATACATAATATTTGTAGATATTATTTTGATTGTATATATAAAAATACCATAATTATCAAAACATAATTGTTTTATTTACTATCTCAGATAAGTTATCTAATATCAATATTAGGTTTCTTATTCTCATAAAATTTAAAATAAATTTTAAATTTTTTATTACATAATTATTTTAATTTACTTCTCAAAAAAAAAACACAATCAATCAACAATATTGTAGTAAGCGATCTCTGTATCAAGCGCATAAGTCAGGCGGCATGGTTTTAGGAGGTCAAGACTCCAGAATGCACCAAAATTAGTGTAAAAAATTGTGAGTACGCCACATCACCGGTGCGTTGCCCTGCTTATAGATAGATTCTTATTTAATTTGTAATATTTTGTTATCTATTTTATGCCTCGTTTAAAATTACTGTTACAGATAAGAATAATAATTTTTTACTATAAAATAGATAAAAAAATGTTTGTTTAATAAAATTAAAAAATAACTTTTTGAAAAATGATTTTGATTTCAGCTTTTTTTGTCTAAAAACTAAACATGTCCTCTTTAATTTTGAAAAAAAATTATTTATCAACTTTTACGGAAAATAATTATATATTTCGCTATCAAACCTCTCGGAAAGTATAATATTTTTTATATTATATCTCAAAATAAGTATCAATAGAAAATATTATTAAATAATTATTTAATTTTTCTAAAAACACTTTTTGCAATAATATTTTTTCTTCGCATAATAATTGTATCCAAAATTTTAATTTATCTTTTCACGTTAGGTATGCGCAACCGATGGCTACAAGAGTACAAGACTAAGAGCATCTCGGGTTGCCAAACTTACGTGACATGGCACCCTCGGTTGCCTACCCTATTGGAATTCGCCTCGAGGTTGTCTCTCAAAATTGTCAAAAATTGACAACCTTTTGGCAACTTCCTAAACTAGTAAATAGTCATATAAAATATCTGAAGTGTATATTACTTTACTCATTTTTATATTAAATTAAATATAAAATTAATATAGATGCACACATCGACAACTTTTAAAGTTACTTAACTATTGGAGCAAAATTTTAATAAATATTATCAAAAATAACATAGATGAGAGAGAAAATTAAAAAATAATATATTTGATGATTTGTCATGGTTTGACAACTTTCTTAGTCATCTCTACCAAATATGCTCTAAGGGTATAACAGTATAAGATACAAGCCAAACAAAACTGAGGAGTTAAATATTAGGGTTGTCAAACGGATAATTCGGATACGGATCTATCTGTATCCATATCCAAATCCGAAAATCCATATCTGTATCCGTATTCGAATCCAAAAAATTTTAAAGGTTAATATTTGAATCCGGATCCGATGGTTACTATCCGGATACGAATAATATCTAGATCCAAATCCGATTTTTAATAAGTTTTTTTAATTTATATTAAAAATTCAAAAAAATTGCAAAAAATATTAAAATTTTAATTTAATTTTTTTTAATTGAATTAAGAGTTAAAGGGATTTAAGCCTATTTTATTTTTTAAAAAAAAAATAATTTTTATTTATATTTTTAATCAAATTTTTTATCTTAATAATACTAAACTCAAATGATATTTTTATATATGTCTATAATATTTTTA
>QRFB01003281.1:1438-24608 GCA_008931105.1 Oenanthe javanica | reverse complement strand
TCATATGAATGCTCGTACAAAACTTCTTTTGCTCATACAAAACTTATGTATATCTTGTTTTTCAAAATCCTAACTCCTAACTCCTTTTTCTTTTCTTTTTATCTATTCTTTTTTTTCTTTTTATCTTATTGCTAATAATATTTTTTAAAATATTCTAATAATAAAATAAATATAACTAATAAATCAATAATAACTCGCTAATATTATTCGTAATATTAAATAATATACCTAAATATATTAATAAAAATACGGGATCTTACAATATGTGTGTAATTATCTTATTCCTCTGCAGGATTATAGTTGAATTTTACCATATACATATTAGTAGAATTTGTATGTATCTTGAGTGTTAGACTTTTCTAGTGGACCAAATATATAGCCATATTCCTAGTGTTACACTAACTACAAGCTCCGGGGTACTGTGGTCCAAATATTTCCATGCATGGGATGACTTGATTTAGATACAAATCTCGTTTTTACAATGTTCTCTGCAGTTTTTATTTACACATTGAATTAACACAATCCTAATTATACATGCATACTATGATTAAGATGCATGGTGGCATAATTTTCTATAGCTGAATAATCACAATCTCATAAGTTGTCACTTTCGTTAAGAAAAGATTATTTACTTTTAAAAGTATTTAATTGAGTAATTATTGTATTATATTGTAACTGTACTTGATATAGACATCTTCAATAACAAGCATACTTATTTCAAAAGATATGTTTGATAATTAGTTGTTTAAAATGAATAAATGATACAGCTAATAATTTGAGTTGATTAGTTTTAAGCGTTTTTGATTTTTAAATGAATGTTTTTCCTAATTAAACAATATACATTATCAAGTTTGATTGTGTAAATTAATCATTATAATTATAAAATAAATACATGTAGAACGCTAGTAGAACTGTGCCTCTTGTCCCGTCATGTTAAAGTACCTGTCGTAATGGATCCATTAGTTAAAGAAATAACACATCTGTGAAACAAATAATAATAATAATAACCCAATCACGTAAAATTATAGAAGTGTACGAGTTATACAGAAAACAAACGATATTTAAACGAGCTACGACCACCACTTTTGCCGGTGGTCTCAGTTCGAAGGTTGAATAGAAATGAGCAAGATATATATTATAGCTGTGGCCTAGCCTAGCCTAGTTGATGAAAACTAGTTTGCATTGTGAACAAAATCGGAGTATTTGGAATATTGTTGATTCACAACTCAATCTTGTGATATATAAGTCCATTAATGATATGGGGCTTGATTCAAATGGACCAGTTAATCAGTTCTTCCAAGGCGTGCATAAAATATATACTACTCCCTCAACTTCTTTTAATACTGCACAATGGTCACTAAATAAACATTTTACCCACATTTTTAGTCTTTAGTTATGGAAAATTTTAATATTCGGGATGATCCTTGCGGACAAAACATGTGCTATGTATACATACGTTAAAATTTCATAAATTAATTTTCGTCTCGTTGGCTTTGGACACTGCTAAATCAGTTATATCTAAGATCATATCGTTAAAATTTCGTAAATTAATTTTCGTCTCGTTGGCTTTGAACACTGCTAAATCAGTTACATCTAAGATCATATCATGCATTTTGTCAAGCCAAATCGGGTCCTAGAGTGGGCAACATATATATAAAGGGGACCTCAGTTGATTTATGCAAAACCGACCACTTTTTTTTTTGTAAAATTGATCGTTTGAGCGGTTGATTCTAATTCTGTTTGTTGTAGTGTATACGAGACTTTTAGTCAAAATTTGTTTTCAAAGTTCTAATATATTTTGAATATTTTACATATTTATATATAAAAATTTTAAAAAATTTGGGATCAAGTATTGAGACCTCTAGACCAAAATCTTATTCGCCTGTAGACCAGAAATCAGAATCAACCCGACATGTAATTATGGGGCTGGTTGACCACACTTATTTTCCGGAAATAAGTCTTTATTTCCGGAAAAAAGTAGATATGTATGCACTTTTTTTGAAAATAAGTAACTTATTTTTTATTTTGAAAATAATATTTGATTTTAAAATTCTAAAATAAATATTTATCTTTAAAAAAATACAAAAATATGTAAAAAATAAAAATAAAATAAATAACTTATTTTAAGTTTAAAAAACCCTAAACGACCACTATATTCATGCATGCCTTTAATCATATTGTCTACTACTCCCTAGCTAGGTAGTATTTAATTTGTTCTATATGTACATCAAGCCCATAGATCATATAGCTTTGTTTTTTTTTTTTGGAAAAAAGATCATATAGCTTTGTTGAAAACCTTTTCAAACTTCTTAATTATCTTACTTGTCTTTTCTCTTTGTAGCTTATATATAGTACTGATTTGTAATGATTGAACAAAAAGAGGTCTTCGATTCACAAAAAGTATTATTATAACACTCCAGTCTCACATCGAGTAGATTGAGATAATTTATTCGGTATATAAGTAAAAGTATTACTACTAAATGTATCAAAAAATTATGATATTTTAGGAAGCTGTTATGGGTTTGTGGATTACCCAAGTTGCTGCATTTGTGCCAATTTACTTTGGTTTATTTCGAATTCGGAAGTCGGGACTTGACCCGATTTTTGAAAAAATTCGGGATTTGACCCGGGTTGTGCCGGTATTATCCCACAATGACCAGAGAGGTTCGATATAAGCCAATGGACTATTTGTTCGGCCTGACGTTCGGCCTGATGAGGACGTTATGTCATCCCAGTTCCGTATCGAGTAGATTGAGATAGTTTATTCAGTATATAATATATAAGTAAAAGTACTAAGTGCACCAACAAATCATATCATTGGCATAGTTTGTTCAGTATATAATATATAAGTAAAAGTATGGATTACCCAGGTTGCTGTTTTCGGCAGTTTACTTTGATTTATTTCAGATTTTGAAAATGATTTTTGAAAAGACTCGAAATTTGAGACAGTTGTCCCAATTACTATTCTTCCCCGTGCTCAATTTATTTTCTCATTTCTTCTCCATTTTCTTGGTATACTCATCCTCATTCCATGCAGATAAACACAAATAGATGGACACTATACAGTTGAAAGTGCACAATGGAAAACGTCAGGTCGAAAACCACTTCCACTATCAACTTGGGTTCCGTTTCAGTCACGTTACATAAACCATGTTGGTATTTCAAGAATGACACAGACGTTCAAAACATATCAGTAATGGTATAGGCAATTCTCAAAAATGGCGAATTGTTGAATAGACTTGTACGCCATACGGAATGACGAACAATACAAAAATTGTAGAACTATATGTACACAATCTGCTTCGGCGTACATATCTAACATAATTTTTTTTATTCCTAAGGTGTATACAATCTTCACTGGCAAACAGTTTGTATTATATGTGTCCACTTTATCTAGTGTGTTTTCATTCTCCAGTAGCGAACAGATAAGGCAAAAAAAAAGACAGCGTATACAGTTATACTCAGTTATACCTGCTAGTTGCTAGTTGCTAATTGATTAATTGTTATACTTGCTAGTTGCTTTGAAGAACATGTATGCTCAATTAGTTTAACTAAATTAGTGTAAATTTCAAGATTTACTTAGTATGATCTTAATTAGTATGTTGATTAGTTAATAATTAGTATATTGATTAGTGAATAATTAGTAAGTTAGCTAATAAAATTAGGTGCTTAATTATTCAAATATAAATAAATTAAAATTTTAAAATTATATCTTCGAAACAAAATATATTTTAGAATATGAATATTATTTTAAATAAAAATTTATTTTGGAATTTTAAAATATAAATACTATATTAAAAATTATATTTTGAAATATAAATATATAAAATCTAAATAATTTTTTAAATATATTTTCGAATATAAATATATTATTAAATATTATATTTTTCGAATATAAATATATAAATATATTAATAAAAAAATATATTAGAAAAATAATATTTTATAACATATTTAAAACATAATATTATGTAATCTAGGTTACGTTTACCATTTGGCACGGCGAACAGAACTAATTTTTAAATCATTCATTTTTTGTCTTTCAAAAATCCCAACTCCAGTCTTTCAAAAATCCCAACTCCCATTTTTGGCGAACTGGAGGCTTGGAATAAGCATTGTGAACATACTTATACTATGTTTTCACTGGCGAACATGGTAGAGGAAGTAATAGTTACGTTCGTCATTCCAAATGGAAAATGAATGATTTAAAAATTAGTTCTATTCGCCATGCCAAATGGTAAACGTAACATGGATTACAAAATATTATGTTTTAAATATATTATAAAATATTATTTTTCTAATATTATTTTTATTTATATATTTATATTCGAAAAATATAATATTTAATAATATATTTATATTTGAAAATATATTTAAAAAATTATTTAGATTTTATATATTTATATTCCAAAGTATATTTTTTAATATATATTTATATAACTATATTCGAACAAAATAAATTTTATTAATATATTTATATTCGAAAATAGATTTAAAAAATATTTAGATTTTATATATTTATATTCCAAAATATCATTTTTAAAATAGTATTTATATTTTATAATTTTAAATAAATTTTTATTTAAAATAATATTCATATTCTAAAATATATTTTGATTCGAAGATATAATTTTAAAATTTTAATTTATTTATATTTGAATAATTAAGCATCTAATTTTACTAGCTAACTTACTAATTATTCACTAATCAATATACTAATTATTAACTAATCAACATACTAATTAAGATCATACTAAGTAAATCTTGAAATTTACACTAATTTAGTTAAACTAATTGAGCATACATGTTCTTCACGGCAACTAGCAAGTACAACAATTAATCAATTAGCAACAAACAACTAGGAAGTATAACTGTATACACTGTCTTTTTTTCCTCATTTGTTCGCCACTGGAGAATGGAAACACACTAGATAAAGTGGACACATATAATACAAATTGTTCGCCAGTAGAGATTGTATACACCTTAGGAATAAAAAAAATTATATTAGATGTGTACGCCGCGGTAGATTGTGTACATATAGTTCTACAATCTTTGTATTGTTCGTCATTCTGTATGGCGTACAAGTCTCTTCAAATAACAGGTATGTTCACCATTTTTGGGAATTGTCTATACCATTACTAATATGTTTTGAACGTCTGTGTCATTCTTGAAACACCAACATGGTTCATGTACCATGACTGAAACGGAGCCACCAACTTGTATTATCATGTGAATTCTAGAATAAGATTAGTACGTTTATTCATCACCTAGCCCAGTTAATACATAGGCTTGCAATATCTAATGGATCTTTTTTCCCATGCCTTCTGGTCCCATTTTCAAACTTTGAGATATAATGCACTAAATCAAAGCGTATTACTCAATAATTCATGCCGAGCTTCCGCTAAGAGTGGACTTCCATAAATATACAAATCTCAACGGGGATTTATTCAGTAGAATATCTTAAACGGAGTATTAAATGGAGACTTGTATGTCATGTAGTCATTGAACTTTTGCCTATCTCGATGAGTCAAGTTCAAATGATAAGACTTCAAGCGGTTTCAGTTTGTACAAGTATTCAGATTGCACAATATTATATATGTCTACATGTTCATAGCAGTAATCTTCGTCCAAATCGAGTGGATAATTAATTTCCAAAGAACTGAAACCCGAAAGTAAAGATTAAATCAGATTGTTTTAACAAAATATAATGTATTTTGCAGGCTCAGATACCAAAATTTCGACACCAGTTTTTAACAATAATAAGTTAGCATAACAGACGAACTCTAGCAGAAGATCTTTCTTGACTTGTTAACCTTCAGATTAGTTAGCAGTACTATGAGAAGTAAATAGAAATTATGACTAGCTATTTAGTGACTCTGCAAGTTCCCCCAGTAGAGAGACGACATCTGCTGAAGAACCAAGAAGATATCGGGCACTTGAGTCCTTACATCCAACTGTACATGAGAAATAATTCTCACTCTTAAGATCGAGAACAGATGAACCCTCGTGCACTGCTGATTTCTCACGCATTGCAGACCACCCATCAGGTCCATTCCCATTCCCGTTACTGCATATCTTCTTCCCACGGGCTGAAATTCTTGCTGTAGTTGCTGGTAGAGCAGGAAGCTCTGGCTCAAAATAGGTATAGATATCTTCATCCTGAAAAAAAAATAAAAAATAAAAAACTATATTGCCGTGCATATTCATGCAGATACACAAGCCCTTATATTAAATCCCTTACTAGTTAATCAATTAATCAGCTTCACTGGCATATATTTTCACGAATTAACTACTTAATAATATTGCAACAAGACCATATATAGCTCCGTGGTATCAGCTCATTAAGCAGAATTTTCAAACAATATAACGTTATCATCGTAGAAGAAAGAATTATATATTTCACTTGAGAGGTTTTTGTCAGCAAATTTTCAATATTCCCTCGTATTTGCCAAAACATTTGTAGCTTTACTTATCTATATACCTTATATATGCAAGGATCGATTATACTGCTGAAACACTGGTTCAACATTGCAACTACACAAATGCATATAGATTAATCACAAATTTTATGCACGTGTTCGGTGGTACTACAACTGACACAAGAAATGGCAGTAGTGGTGTAACTTGTGCATTAAGGATTCAAAGAGTACATATATATCGGCTCATATAATGTGATGCCTCTTTTTTCGATGTAATTGAGATGTACAGGAATGGAGAAGATATAAACAGAAAGGGAGGAAAAGAAACTTTGTATATGTGTTGACAAAATGCAAAGCATGTATTTCACTGTCATTGTAGTTTTTCTTATTTAAGAGCTTGTTATGTCTTAAATTTAGTCAAATGAACAAAAAAATGCTATATTTGCAAGAGAACATATACCTTTGGCAAAAAGTGTCCGACACACAGAACATGGTCGATGGGGGAATTGACATCATTTTGATGAACTATTTCTCTCAATATACGATCAATTGATGCACCCTGATTAGATATGAAATAGAGATGTATAAACATGCAATTTTATCATATCTACGGAACAGGAAAAGATATTAATGAACAACAAAGATATGCACCTTAGTCAGACCAACTGCTCGGACCTCAACAGAACGGGCACCTTGAACAACTTTAACAGAAGCATTAGAGATTGGACCTGTCCACAAATGCTGCAACATATCCTTTGATTGAAGCCTTCCAAACTCAATATCTACAGTTGCCACAAGATTAGGAAATGAAAACAATATTACTAGCTAGATTAGAGTGATAGGTAATATATATTACTGCTTCAGAATAAAATAAAATTAATAATATGATACTGTTACCTGCATAATTGTAATTCCAAACAAGTGAAGTTTCGCGAAGCTCCAAATGAGAACGGGGTGTTCTCTCAGTGAAATACTCAAAAACATTCTGAATTGATTTACAAGAACCATGACTTTTAGTTTTACGAACTTTTACATAGATAAATTCATATATGTAAAGTACATAAAATGCACCTTAACACTGTCAACCCAGTCTATGCGCAAATTTTCTGGCATTGTTGTTATCCATTCTCCCTGCGTAGAACGTAAAAACATACCATTCTCTGCTGCTAACCACATATTAAATTCGCCAAAGTTCTGTGGGAGAAATCAGTCAACATATGAAAGTAGAGTTTGCTTAAGCTTAGGGATGTTTTGGTAATATAAGAATACCTTGTCCAAGACACTCCTCTCACTCCCACTAAGAACCACAACCGTAGTCCTCGGATCATTACAAAGCTTCTTCAGTAGATCTTTTAGATCTGGGTGCAATTGAAGCTGCATTTCTTTAAATTGGTCAATCCTTCTACCATGAGCATCTAGTGGTTCAGTAAGTGTTGCATTGAACCCCTGTATATAGCATGTTGCACATTAGAAAAAACAAACAAATCCAAGTGTAACCAAAATGTCTTTTTTCTAAAATCTTGATAGCAGCTTCTTCCGTGCTTACTACAGTTATTCTACATCGCGTGTTAAAGGGTAGAATTAGCGAGTCAATTGTGCATGCATTACCATACATCTTAATTATGACATAATTATACTTCTCTCCAACATTAGCCCAGGAATGATCACTATTTATTACCATGATCGAAGGAGCAGGATTCATATGAAACACCTTGGCACTTTATGACACTAAATTTCTAAAACTATGATATCTTTAGAAAACCTTGGTTTGCTAATGAGTTTCACCACATCTTGAGTCGGTTGAAAATGTCTACACTCTACACATTCAGAGTTCTCTAGCTCTATCCAGACATAGGCACCATGACAACACGAAATGACCACAGTTCAATAAAGCAAGACGTGCACTGATTCTGTGAATAATTATCAAGTAAAGTTTAATTCGTAATAAAACTAAATGAACAAAGTTAAACCACAATGTGTTTGGATGGAGGGTGAACGGGAAACAAATCAATAAAGCTTCAACCATTTCAATGCTAAAAATTAAATCCATGGTTCTTTTAAAGTTAAAAAAAAAGAGATTGAATACCAGGATCAGTAATCGATTATTCGAATGTGAAAAACTTCCAAGTACATCACTACTTGGAAGTGATGGTGGAATTTGTTCTATTCTCAGCTGAGCTTCATGGACAGTATCATTGAGTTCCCTAAACAGAAGAAAAATATAATTAATGCACATATCGGATAAACGAAGGGAAAAGTTATCATAATATGAAAAGAAAAGGAGCATCTGTAGATAAATTTGATGATATAATATCTTCATACACAAACAGGTGACCTTTTTTCAAGTTCAAGTTCTAAACTGTATCACTAACATCAGTTGCTATATATGTGAATGTTACTGTAACCTATGCTATCAGACAGTAATATGGATTTTTTTTTGGGAGAGACCTTACTGACTAGAAAACAAACATCATTTAATTACATTCTTTCTTCATTCCTGGTTCACGTAATCTCGAGAATGACATATCCCCATCAACAAAACAACAACTCCACATCAAGTTCCAGCTAACATAACACCTCTTTTCCTTTCTATTTCATATGATTATATAAATAGGACACTGAAATTCTAGATCAGACATATTAGATATCTCTGCCACAAAATGTACTAGCAGATGCACCATGCACATAATATCATCTTTCCTAGTGTTGGAGCAGTTCAATGACCATAGGTGCGTGAATTTGGGTTTGCTTCCAATATTTCTATAAAATAATCTAAACATTAGGTCACAACTGGTCAATTAATTTTGCATGCACTGAGATAAAGTTTCCATTTCTGTCTTTTAATTAGTAAGAATCAGAGAACTAAAGAGGAGGAACATTGCTAAAAATGGAATAAAAACAGGGAGTAGGAGACTAATGCTTACTCAGAAATAATTGGGAAAGTGATGAGTAAAGAAGGGGAAAGGAAGCTTATATTTAAGTTAATTCTTCCTTAATTTCCCTATTTGGGACTTGGGTTACACACACCAACAGTAATTAGGTCATTAGCAGTTGAGCCAGACAGTAGCATCACATTGACACTAAGAGAATATATATACAGAGAAAGAAATGCTGGAATCTGACTGCAGTTGGAAGTATGTTGATTAGTTTATCATAGTCTGGATTATTGCTAAAAGAACAGCTTATCAGAAACTTATAATCTGATAAAAATATAATCTTATATTAAACTAGATTATTTCACACAGTCCTCACGTGTGAGAATTCCTCCAATTTATTGTATAATCAACTCCAAAACCTCCAGGTGAAGACAGTTTCTTTGTCACATGTTACTTGTCAGGAGTGAATAACATAACAAAGAATTTTGTTCATTTTAGCTTCCAAATGAATCAAGAACATAACCCAGATTACAAAAATCATATTTTTATAATTGAAATGTAAATCAGACCAGTTTTTTTTATTATGAAAAGTTAAAAGATGAAGTGCATGTACCTCAAAAAGATTTCAGCCCATTCTTGGGATGTATGAGTGGTAACATGCATGAAGTTGTGTTGGTGCCGTTTCTCCCTTTCATCAACTTTCATATCTAAAGCACGCCTAATTGAATCAGCAACTTCAGCAATGTTCCATGGGTTTACCAAAATCGCTCCAGCACCAAGAGACTGTGCTGCACCTGCAAACTACAGAACTAGGATAGGTAAATTGTGTCCTAATTTCAAAGAAGACAACATATGAGAAAGATAACTTTAGAAATATTGTCCCTGATTATGTTGCTAAAGTTTTTAGGACTCATAAATATAACAACGAAAGCTAACACTGATAACATTGTCCTGAATACCATAGAACCACACTATCATTACCACAGTCTTAACAAATAACATTAATGTCACAAAGTGAAAGTTTACTTTTCTATTACTATTTTTTTTTACATATATACACCTCAAAGGCAATGAATTACGTCCAGCAATACTAATTATACTCACAATACACCTCATGCCACACCTTGGCAGTTCATCTCTCAGGCAGACGTATACATTCATCTTAAGAAATATATCAAATTGGGGGATAACCAATAATTCTTGGTTTTGTGTCTTGAATATGCGATGTGGAAGCTCAGTTTTGGGCTTTAAATATGCCACGTGCATGATTATTGTGGCTTCCACAATTCTAAAGATGGCAATATACGAAGATTGTGGCCCATGCTCTCCATTAATTATAAGGGTATACACAGAGGAAGGCTATAATTAATTACGATGAGTGTATTTCCATCATTTTCTGTAATGGTATTTCTTTGGCTAGTATCATTGATGCTCTTAGAGGTATTTCTTAGATACAGGTTGCTCTAAGATCCCTTTCATATTGTTTTTTGTTAAATAACACAATCAAATAATTTACTTGATTTGATGCTCATTACAAACAATAAAATGATCATAACATTACAGTCAGGAGAGAGTACAAACTTAAGTACCTCACTAAGGATTAAAACACCTTTCTTTGATGCTTGGCAGGCAACATATTCATAGCTGACAAGATTCATTCCATCTCGCAAGGATGTAATGAGTGCTACGTCTAAACAGAAAATTTATACAAAGTAAGCTAGACAATAACACAGTATCAAATTCAACCTGAAATATAGAACTCTTAATTGGCAGGTAGATACAGTACATATCATTAAACAGTCTACAGCTATCAGTGCAAAAAGATCAAAGGAAAGGAAAGTGCACTGATGGCAGTAATCTAAAAAAATCTGAACACATTCAACTCTTCTTTTAAAATTTTCTGACTAAAGAGATTACCCTTGCATATCATTTAACATCCACTATCAAACTTCTCTTTTTAGTAACCAAATAACTTACAGCTAGCACCCAAGTTGTGAAGATTGATTAGTACAAGATACTGAATAAAGAAAACAACCTAGAGCACTATGGATAACCCAGGATCCAAATGCTTTTGAGCTATTGCAATATGCTACCTACCTATTTCAGTGCGGAAGAGATGCCTCTTTAAAGAAAACAATCGAACACATTTCATGCCCTATTTAATTATCTAATTCAACTGGTGGTTACTAAATCGATTAGTGCAGACAGCACATGCCCTTGAGAAATTTCTGCCCTTGCCCACTGCCCATTTGAAATTTGAAAGGAGACATCCTTGAGAAGACTCTATCTGAATTCTGAAATAACGCAAGGTTTATGAATTTGATAGTTTTTTTATGTATACAATTGTTTGTTTAACAGAATACTGTGCAACATAAGATATAATCGACTTGCTTATAGATAAAGCATAATAAATGGTCAGACAGGTCAGGCACCTACCCGACTTTAGACTAGTCCATGACCAGGTGACAACCTTGATATATGTACTTTAATGCATTATGCTTTTAGGCGCAAGCATAATTCAATTGTACTAAAGTCTAAACTATTCACGACTTGATCTCAATTAATAACAACAGTTTCATATATGATAATGATCTATAATATGAGGATGAAGGCATGAAAACACTTACCAGTTACAGCATAGAGCGCACATAATTTGTTAAAGTCGAGAGACGTATCCTGTAAATAAGCCAGAAATAACTTTGTACGTCATTGCAGTATCTATTTTCATTATTAGTTTCTTCAGTAAAAAGTTGAAAATACATGTCATGCTGGCCATAAAGTAAACTTGCATCCTTGTAATGGTACTGACAAAAACATTTAGCTGCACAACCTATTGTTTGCATGAGAGACCAGTAAACATGTGACCTTTAATATAATAGGCAGGCCTTGTCACTACTTTAAGAATAACGGTAGAGAGGATGCTGTCATTATCTCTCGGTACTCTGGAAATGTAAAAATCTTACCTATATATACAATCTAGTGTGACATTGATCAGTGAACATTCTACTAGAGAATATCTGTGCCTAAAACTATAGCTTCATCAAATAAGTATCTGAAGCCACAATAGCAACATTGTGTTGATAAACCAATGCATTATTTACAACAATTTAAAGTACTGAACTACCAGTCTACCACTATACGCAAAGTTTTGAGTTGTGCTGAGTTGAGCATGATATGATAACTTAAGCTTAACATAAGGAAATTTTCAAGGAGTGAAGAAACAAACCAAGTGATGAATCGGAAGAGACGTAAGAGTTCCAAATTTTCCATTAATGCGTCCAACAATTTCATGAACTTGGCATGTGAGCTTTTGATCTGTCAAAACCAATGACCACGAAATAAGCAAGCTTTCATAAATAAACAAGCAAGCATTATACAAACACAAATTCGAAAATTTCTAGAATATTAACATTCATCAAATATTCTATTTAATAATTTGATAATCATGATAATAAAAATAATATTTATGTTGTAGATAGACATCGAAAACAAGGTAAGAGTTATGAAGTGACTTGAAAGCATCATAAGATGGAATTATAAAGTACTCTATCAAATAATTGTATGACAATAATGATTTATCACACCTAATTGTTGCAATGAGACTGAAGGTTAAGTCAGCATGCAGCAAATGTTTATATATTTCTTCACATTTAGAGACGAATCTCAAATGCTGTACTGAACATGTAGTGTAAGCCTAGTAGACTTTATCAGCTAGAAGTTAAGAACTCCGATCAAGAACTAATTTTGTGAATTTGCAATTCACATTGTACCACGTTCTAATTAGTAAGATACAAATGATCAATACACACAGAAACACGCCAAGGGATGATGCAAGAGCTTACACTCAGGTACATCTGTCCTTGTTGGAATAGCAATTTGTATCAAAACTACTTTATTACGCCAAATTGGATTTTCTTCCAGGAACTTTTCAAATGCCAAAATCTTCTGAGGAATGCCTTTAATCATATCAAGACGATCAACTCCCAGTATTACCTGTTCATGAAAATCAATACGTGGCACTGAAAAATTTCTCATTCAACCGTGAAAACAGCAAAAAAAATGTTAGAAAGATTGGCTGACACTTCAACATAATAAAAGCATAAACAGGATTTTACTTTTATTTTTCAGGGGTAGGGTTGTTTAAAGGGGGATCATAATCGTAACCCATGGGGAAATGTCACCCCATATGGACGGCAAGAATTGCCTCTAGAATCCTGCAAATTGGAGAGTTAAGTGCTACACTAAATGCTCTGAGGGAATGAGTAACTACAACTACAATACTGCATTTGATTTTATTTATACATTTGTATGTACCGGTGTGGGGGTGTGATAGGCCCCGGAAAGTTTGTTCCACAACCAAATTTACCATTACAATTCCCAAAAAATATAGAAGTGCCCCCCCCCAAAAAAAAAATAAAAATAAAAATTTATAGGGGTATTTTCCCAAAATTAATCTAGTGCCCCCCTTGAAATATTTTTCTGGATTTGCTTATACGCCTGACACAAAGCATTGCTCCCTGCATCAGCCTACCTGACCCCCCATTAGTCACCTCACCCTATGTGCCCTTGAACTGATTTCTGAATCAAGTACAAATTCTATAGATTAGACTGCCCAGATTTAAAAACATTGCTGAAAGCAATGTCTTATATCTGTGCACATAGAATTGATTTGAACAATCATAAGAAGTTGAAATACCAGTGAGAAAAATAAGAGAACAGAAGGTAGAGGAAAGTTTTTGGTCAAAGTGAGTAGGATAAATAAAGGAAAAGGGAAAAGAGATGGAGCGAGAAGCTATAAATTCGTTTTAGCAATATAAACAATGCCACTGAAACACCCAGTGCCACTACACAGAAACACATCAGTCGATTACTAATATCAGATGCCACTATCGTGACAACAGATATTCTGTTAGTATATATAGCACCTTCCAGACAGTGGCCCTCATCTTTCAACAGTGCATATTATGGTGCCCATTTCCACCAAATTCTGGCCATTTTAACCCATTCAGGTTTGTTTTGGAGGACATTTGTCAAAATAAATTTCCCAGAAATATATATATAAAAAACAAGAATATCCCATAGTAAGTTTACATGAAAAATTTATCCAGCAAAGAGAATATTAGAGTAGAATGCGACAGTGAAAGACTGAAATATAATATTTGAACAATATTATGTCACAGTTCCACATGTATGAGTGTATGACAGATATTAGGAATCAATATACAAACACTAAACAGTTTAAAGGCAGGATACTCTCTGAAAAGTTGAAAATGATGTAGCTCGATTTGGAATATAATAAATTGGTAACCTTCCAACTAAGATTAATCACTAACCTTGCGACCAGAGAATTTCTCTTTTAGTTGTTGAATCTGACTCCTCACTTCGGGGAGTTCAAGGGCTTTAATGAATCGATCGGAATCTATCCCAATGGGAAACTGTAATTGAAATTCCATAGTAATTGTTTTATTGCATCACAATGGAGACTGAATTAGCTCCCTAATATAATAAATGCAAGAGAAATATTAAGTACATTACAAGTAAAAAGGTGCATACCGCAGCCACACGAGTAATCTTCCCTCGATCTGCCACTCCATCAGGTGTGCCTTCAAGCCCAAGAATCCGAGTACAAGCACTTACAAAATGCCTCGCATAGTCGTAAGTGTGAAAGCTGGGAGGCAAAGAATAAATTAACTTCTTTTGCAACTCAAGGACTCAGAGGTGTAGCTGATTTGTCAAATCATATATCATGCGATGTACTAATAAAAGCAGCTAGAATTATAGCTAATTGTAAGTTATATTGCAAGCTTAGTAAAAGTTTTCTTAGTCATATTATTTAGCAGGAATGATAATTAAAAATCTAAAATTGTAAATATGACCATAGGGTATGATGATTTCTGGTGTCTGCAAGCTATCACTAATCCAGATTTACTGTTTAAAAGAAATTAGGAGATAATACTTTTTCGATGAAGATAAACCAAAAGCAACAATGATATTCTGATTTTACACACGAGGCCAAGGATTGAAATATGATTATTTTTTACTCTTCCCTTGAAGAATAGAAACCCTAGCTCAAAGCCTTGAAACCGTATTTAAATAACCAAGACTGAGTTTCTGACTCATGAGTAATGACATATCCGGCAACAGAGTCAANAATAACCAAGACTGAGTTTCTGACTCATGAGTAATGACATATCCGGCAACAAAGTCATAAGCTTCTCTAGCGCTGTATGTCTTGTACCGACTCCTTTCCGGTTTATAAAAGTAAAAGATTTGCATGGGAAAAAAATAGAAATGAACATGATGTTTTGAGATATACCCAACTAAATCTGCAGCTAGTACTGATTTCAGCAACTCCGACCGAGATGGCAGTGTCCTGTGAATTTCAGAAGAAGGAAAAGGTGTGTGGAGAAACCAACCAACTTTCATTTTACTGTTATGCTCCTTAAGGCATTGGGGAAGAAGCATCAGATGGTAATCATGGCACCAGACAATATCACCGTCCTCATAATGTTCATTGACCACATCTGCAAACATTTGGTTGGCTCTTTTATATGCATCGAACTGGGACTTGAAACTAGAGGTCGTGGTAAGATGATCTTCTTGTGGAAGGCCAAGATAATGAAAAAGTGGCCATAAGATATTGTTACAGTAGCCATTATAATATTGATCACCAGTCTCTTCATCAAGGAAAACTGGGATACATCTCTGCAATATAAGATAATTTTAAGGTAGATAAATAACATCAGCCGCTACAAAAACAGTAACATTACATAGTAAATATTAATACACTCATAGACAATTATGAAAGTGGTATGAGACTTGATGATATGAACCTTCTTTTCTAGAGCATGGGTAAGTGATCTTTGTCCAGTCTCATCAGGTACATTCACACCAGCCCATCCAATCCATCTGGCTTCAAATTTTTCAATGCCTGCAAGAAAATGTTGCAACATCTCTTAGTATGCTCGTTGGTGCTCAAACTTTTATGCATGCATAATTAATATATACATAATGACACTGCAGTATAGTATCAAAAATATTAATTTTGAGCTTAAAGTTGAAAATAATAAAGTAACAACAGTAGTAAAATAGACGAAAAAGAACTGATCTACAATTTTATGATCAAACAAAATGCAAATCAAGAGTGAAGTGAATTAACACTTACCCAGAAGTGCACTGACTAGTCCCCCTGCACTTGCTTTTAGTGTCCATGAGTTTTCCCCATCCCTAGTTGCAGATACAGGCAGCCTGTTTGAAACCACCAATAAACGTTGTTTTGGAGGCCTCCCCTCTTGCGTATTCCTTCTACAATCATTAAGAACTGTTGCCTTTAAGATTCCATCCAATAAATGTTCAACATGCCACTCCCCACCAACTAAATTTTGGCCGTCCTCAACATTGCCATTATTCCCTTTAAAATCTTTCCTTTCCTCGTCGGCGTTAAGTGACCTGTTGGATTTATTGTGTTCTTTTTCTCTCCAAAGCCTCTCCAATCCAGTTCTCAGTATGGCAGAATTGTGATCATACTCTACAAAAGACATATCTGCGGTCTGCAATTCCACCTGCATACTGTGATAGACTGCAGATTAAGCTAATGCCTCCATAGACAGTTCATCACATAGTACCGAATTGCTCGTATCGAGTACAATGCTACTTGTTACAACACTTTTTGGAAGCAAGTGATAGACTATTAATCCACAGAAACATTAAGAATTAACAATAAGACTACAGTTCAAAACTACATAAAACGAAAACTTAAGTTATCATATATGTCTCAAAAATCGAAAACTCATTAAGACAGTACAACCTGTCAAGAAAGGTCTCTATCTGCAACTTTTTGACATGTAGTCTAAATATCAATCAGGAAAAGATCAACAATACATAAAACCACTTTTCTAAACTCATCAATCGTGACTCATTCTACTTGCATATTAAGATGATTATCGATAAAAATACACTAGACACCGTCACACTGGTAGATCAGCGTCCTTATCAGGTGAGCCAAATATTTTATAAAAATTCGAACTTTACAAACTATAATTTTTTTTTTTTATCTATAACATATATTGACCATCAACTTTAATAATTCAAGATAAACAACAGTATTAAGTAGAAACAATTAAACATTCATAAACAAGAACTGAATCCAAAGCAACCATACTTAGATATTACTAGTATTCAACATCAAACCCCATGAAGGAAAAACTAACAAAAAATCAAACTTAACGAGTTTAAAAACAACAAATATAGTACCATGCATGCATAAAACAATCAAAACATAATTAAAAACAAAAACAGATTACTTTAAAGCAATTACAACCCCATTAAATACAGTACCATGATCAAATTGGTGATAATTAAAAGCAAAAAGATCACTTAAAATCATAAAAAAAGAACAAAAATTACCAAATCCTTTTGTAAAATACTGGTATCTTCACGAGACTGGACGGACCTTGATTTGATAATTAGTATATTTATAGCAAACTGAGAGGAACCCATGTAAGGAAATTCGAGATTAATAAATGGCAGTAGGAGTATATTTAGCTATACACATAATGACCACTATCTATCCATAATTATATTACAAGAAACAAGGAAAGTATTCATAGAGAGAAACAATTTGTTGCCATGTAATTATTAGGACGTGCTAGTTATTTGCTACACTAAATCTTTTTTATTTCTTACAAATCTATTTATTTAAGATAATATATAGAATTTTTAGGAAATTCATTCAATCTATTGTACAATAATGTTTTTAATGTGAGATAGATATATAAAAAGAGCAAGTTTAATTTATTTATTTTTGAAAGAAAAGTGGAATTCATTACGAAAAAACATCATACAAAAGGGTTTCTCACAACACTCTAGGAAGAGGCGTAACCACATTGTGGCAATTTAGCAAACAAGGTAAACGGGCCATTTCATGAGCCACTTTGTTTGCTTGCCTTTTAACAAAACTCACAGATAAACTAGCTTTAGATTGAAGAGGAATGAGGCAGCTTTCTAGAACATGACCAACTTCAAGGTGATTAACAAATGAACGATGGAGGGCCTGAACTGTTAGAAGTGAATCGGTTTCAACAATCACATTTTGTGAAGGCATGGACAACATCCAGCTTAAAGCTTCATCCACACCAATTGCCTCTGTTTCAAACGCAGTACTTGCACCTGTCAAGCGAAAAGTCTTCCCTGCAACAAACATCCCTGAGTGATCTCTTAGCACCATGCCTACAGTAAACGACTCAGCTCCAACACGAAAATTAGCATCCACATTTAACTTAAAACAGCCTTCTTTAGGAGGTTTCCACTTCAAACAAGCTTTCAAACCTCCATTTGAGTGAGCACTTTTTGCTACCTCTCTAGTGCGTCTAGCTTCACCCCAATCGGCAAACATTTTTGCACTCCAGTCCATTGCAGTGACATGATTTACAGATTGTCCTTCCCAGACTTTCTTATTTCTCCAGAACCACACTCCCCACAGGACTTTAGCAATTTTGACGACCTCATCAGACATTGCATTATTGAGTTTCTCCAACAGCCACCCAGGTGCAGAGTCAACGGCCTGCATATCATACATTCTTCCAGTATATTGACAACAATGACGAGCAAAAGGACAATCAAAGAAATCGTGGAGCAGATGTTCGATATCGACCTGACACATAGGGCATATGATAGGGAGAGACACACCTTTGGACCTCAGCCGGTTCCAAACAGGAACATTGTTTCTGAAGAAACACCATAGGAGGATTTTCACTTTATGAGGGATAGGGAGCCTCTAGATTTTTTTCCACCCACCTGATTGTGGTATATTGAACGTGCCCATATTTTGCTCTTGCCACAGGTCATAGCCTGACTTAACACTGTCCTGACCGTTAGACGAGCCCACCAATGCTATTCTATCTTTAACATCCCTTTGAATAATGATCTACAATTTTATGATCAAACAAAATGCAAATCAAGAGTGAAGTGAATTAACACTTACCCAGAAGTGCACTGACTAGTCCCCCTGCACTTGGTTTTAGTGTCCATGAGTCTTCCCCCTTCCTAGTTGCAGATACAGGCAGCCTGTTTGAAACTACCAATAAACGTTGTTTTGGAGGCCTCCCCTTTTGCGTATTCTTTCTGCAATCATTAAGAACTGTTGCCTTTATGATTCCATCCAATAAATGTTCAACATCGGGCCACTCCCCACCAGCTAAATTTTGGCCGTCCTCAACATTGCCATTATCCCCTTTAAAATCTTTCCCTTCCTCATTTGCATTAAGTGACCTGTGGATTTATTGTCTTCTTTTTCTCTCCAAAGCCTATCCAGTCCAGTCCTCAGTATGGCAGAATTGTGATCATACTCTACAAAAGTCATATCTGTGTTCTGCAATTCCACCTGCATATTGTGATAGATTGCAGATTAAGCTAATGCTTCCACAGACAGTTCGTCACATACTTAGTACTGAATCGCTCGGATCGAGTGCAATGCTACTTGTTACAACACTCTTTGGAAGCAAGTGATAGACTATTAATCCACAGAAACATTAAGTTAACAATAAGACTACAGTTCAAAACTACATAAAACGAAAAACTTGAGTTATCATATATGTCTCAAAAATCGAAAACTCATCAAGTGGTACAACTACTTGTCAAGAAAGGTCTCTATCTGCAACGTTTTGATATGTAATCTAAATATCAATCAGGAAAAGATCAACAATACATAAACCACTTTTCTAAACTCATCAATCAAAAAGGTGACTTTCATTCTACTTGCACACTACGATGATTTATCGATAAAAATACACTAGACTCTGTCACACTGGTAGATCAGCATCCTTAAGGAGAGGGTGTGATACCCTGACTCATGTGGGGCTGATTAATAGTGAACTTAGTGACAAGCCTGAAGAGCGTCACTTTTCTTACTATCAATGCAAGGCCCAATTTCACAAAGAGAATTTTCTTATTTGAATCGATGTCTGTCTAGTAATTTCTGTCAAGACATGCAGAAATATTTTTGATTATACAATACTGCGAATTATTAGTTTTGATCACCTGCGTGAATTGTTCGTAATCCATCTTTCATCTTGCATGAGACCAGTGATGGAGCCAGAAACATTCATATATATACTAATTGAAAATTAAAAAATATTATATTTAAGATTTAATGCCAATATTAATTAAAAAGTCTATTATTATAGATTAAATTATAAATAGTACATAATAATAATACTAATCGATAGAGACGAAGAAGTCAACTACGACATGACATGAACTCTTCTTTTTCTATACAATAATACCAATAACTTAAAGCACGTGATGAGTAAAATATGAAATTCGCCCTACCAATAATCAGAATTGGAATTGGAATTGGAAATGCTATTCACTCGGGTTTGCGAAGAGTGAACCTTGATTAGAAGAGATTGGTGAATTAGAAATACAATAAATAAACTAAACATTTGTCCCGTTTGATATTGTTTAAAATAAAAAATAAGTTAGTTATTTCTAGAAAATATATGTATTTAGATACTTTTGTAAAAAAATAAGTATTTGTTTTAGAAATTTAAGGATAAATTTTATTTTATTTTAAAAAAATAGGTATTTATTTTCAAAAAAATACACATTTACATACTTATTCTAAAAAATAAAATTTCTAAATTATATACATAAAAAGCAAAACAACATAACATATATATACGAGTAAAAATTATCAAAATGCTGGGAGGTCCCTCGACCCCCAACCTCCGTCTCTGCATGAGATCTCTTATCACAAAAAGACAATGAAAAATAATGCAGATAGTATAAATGCTAAAACTATGAAAGCAACTGATCGAATTGAATGTTTGAATTATTATGAACTCTTGTTATATTTAGAGTTATGATTCTTTGTATTACTCCATAACATATGAGATTTTGGAGACGGGATTTTTGTCCTAATCTTAACATTAAATAATTACGCTGTACGGAAATTAGAGGTATGATTATCGGTATTAACGTGTATATATATATATATATATATATATATATATGAGATTTTGGAGAAAAATTTAAATATATGATTTTAAGTTGATTTTGTTCAATGTTATTTAGATTTAATAATTTAATGAGTTTAAAAATCAAATTTATCGAATTTACTACTATAATGAAAGGCCTAAAGTGAGAAAATAAGTATATTTATAGGAACTTTGTTGCCAATTTGGCCATGCATTTGCATATATTTGCATGCATGTATATTTATTTGTGAGTATTTTATTTGACAGACATTATTAGGACTTGCTAGTTAGAGTATTTGCTATACTTAATATTTTTTATTTCTTACAAATTTATTTATTTAAGATAATATATAGAATTTTTAGGAAATTCATTCAATCTATTATACAGTAATGTTTTTAATGTGAGATAGATATATAAAAAAGAGTAAGTTTAATTTTATTATATTTTATAAACAATTCTGATACATCTAGTTTTGTAAATTGGGGCGAAAGGCCCGAAACTCATTTAACCCAGTTGTTGACAGTGGACCACTTTGTTTAAAGAAGGTGTTTTCGGGTTTTATAAATTAACAGATTTGAAACATAAAAATTCTACCGTACTTAAATTTGATATATCTATCATTTTTTTATAGGTTAAATGGATCGATTCGTTTTCTTAATTTTCCTAGTTTACATCATAATTTTTATTATTTTTATTTGCCTAAACATATTTTTTTCAATGACATTTTACACGTTGAAGATAATTGAAATAAGTCAATAATAATTTAATATAGATTAACCAATAATTTTAAATTTTTTAATCTTATTATAATTTTTTACAAGAATGAAAATAATATCTATCATCTAACTATTTCTAATAACTAAATTTAATTATATTTGTTTCTAAAATTGATATAGATAGTACTACAGTATCATTTTTATTTTACTTTTGTTTAATTAATTCATTACTACTTAAATAATGTATCATTAATTATTAATTTCACGTGTACAGCTGTACTATAATAGTTTGTTCTTATTGGGGTTCGAAGCTTCGAATTAAGAGATAGCGTGTTTTTCATTTTTTAAATTTAGAAAACATTAAATAGTTGTTTACTAAAAGTTTTCCAATATGTAATTATAATTTGGAAAACACAGGAAAATCTTGTTTTCTAATTTTCTGTGTTTTCATTTTTAAGAACACCTAATTTGAACACATTTTTTAAATCTACTTAGAAAATCTTTCTGAAAAACGAGTGTTGAACAACATAATGATGATGATAACATCTCCCCTTCTGATCATTACTATAATTTATAAAAATCATTGTTCAGTATAATTTTATTTGTTGAGCAAGGTGTTCAACTAGTAGAATGAGGTAATTACTGATAAGACTTAATCACATAAAAATCAACCAATTTTGATATTTTTATCAAAAAAATCAGATTATTTTTATTTAATTAACACAATCAACTTTTATAAATTATGATTAAGTTAAAATTTCATATTTATCATATAACTTTCAAATTATTAACAAAAATATTATTCAAGATTATTTTTAATAAATTAACACAACCAATTTATATAAACTATTAAAAATATAAAATTTTAACTATAATTAAGTTAAAATATCGTATATATCTTTAAACATGAAATATTTATTTCATATTATATATTTAAAAAATATATAACTCAACTTAAATAAATATGTATGTGCCGAGTTTTTTAAAAACGTAAAAAATACTTAAACAATTACGTATAATATTCACCTAAAATTTAACAAAAAGTAACTTTATTAAATTTAAATTATAAGAGGTAATTTACGATTTATGTGAATAATAATAGATATATAATAGATATATTAATTCTAATTATCTGCTATAAGAAAAGAGTATATATATATATATATATATATATATATATATA
>QRFB01003280.1:12472-48433 GCA_008931105.1 Oenanthe javanica | reverse complement strand
GGGTGACATACACATATGTAAAGTGCACACAAATGATAACATTGCAGACCCACTGACCAAAGGCTTGTCGCAGAAGAAGCACGACGGTCACACTAGTTCCATAGGTATTACATACATGGGTGATTGACTCTAGTGCAAGTGGGAGATTGTTGGTGTAGGTGCCCTAGAGGCAATACAATGTTTATTTTGATAAACCTTTATGTCAATTGATTATTCAATAAACATATTTATTATGACTTTAATTACTGCGATATATTTGTTAGCATAATAAATGTCCTTAGAATCATGATACACATTGTATAGTTTAGTACATGACTTGAACTTGAGATTATATAATATATCATATTCTTAAATGTCCCTAGTCGAGTATTATTATTATAGGACAATAATAATACATAAATAGACTAGTATGTTGTTTGATAGATAACCACATCTCATTGGTTATAAGTATGGGGATACTAAAGTCAATACATAGGTACATGTAGGAGTACATGGTACTGGACAGACCCACAGTGAGATTCTTCATGTTTAATAAAGTCATAAGAAAGACTCACAGTGATAATGGTGTAATGATCCTCTGACTTGAGATCATTATATTTCTATACGAGGATTAATATACTTTGACTACATTAAAAGTTACCTTTGACCGGGTGATGATAAAAGTGGACATCGGGTATATCATGAGTCGTATGAGAAATATGAATGATAGATAAAGGATTTAACCCTCCTATAATTAGGAGAGATATTATTGGCCTCTTGATTGAGTGAGACTATAAAATGCATGGTCGTGCTCAAATAATGATTTGTTTTCATAGTCTACTCATGGATCAAGTAAACCCGGATTAAATGTTGTAGAGGATGACTAAATACATGCCTCGAGTCTACTCATGGATCAAGTGAACAAATTGAATATGATTGAATTAACTGAGTATCTGACAAGAAAATATCTGAAAAAGATTGACAAGGTATTGGAGATGAAAGAAGTGGCAGAAAGGAAAATCAAGGAGAAAGAGGAGTTGGAAAGAAAGTCTGAAGAGTTGAGGAGATTGGGAAAATATAGAGTTTTCAAAGATCCAGACAGAGTTGAGTTCAAAATGAGAAATGGGGTAACTTCAAGAATAAGAATCAAGTTTGTCAAAGACTATCCCATTTAAACTCTACAAGTTGCAGCTGATATTCTGAAAAATGCAATCTTCATTGAAGAAGTCGTGGCTAGGCAAGAAATTTTTCAAGCCATTGAAGAGATCAAAGTCAGGGAAGAACAAGAAAATAAGGCAAAATATGATCTATTCATGCAACAACTTCAACAGCAGAAATAGGTAGGCTTGATGTCTTGTATTAATTTGTAAAATTGTCTTTTCCCAAATTGGGGGAGATTGTTGGACCAAATCAAGCCTACTTTATATAATTACTTGTCTTGTTGTAACACATCTAGATATTTTGTATTAGGTTGGTGACTTAGATTCTTTAATGTACTATTGCAGATAGAAATATGATCAAATTGTAATTTCAGGTTGTAATTAAAGTGAAAGAATAAAGTCTATTAGAAGATTCAAGTTGTATCATGCATCTAGACAAATAACTGGTCGAGAAGTCACTATAACCGAGAAGTCAGAAATGTGAAACTGGTCGAGAAGTCTCAAAACACTCATTGGCTCAGTATTCGATTGATAAGTACTCATTCGAGAAGTCAAGGAATTGAAGCCAATCGAGTAGTGTGAAAATGCCATACATTCGAGAAGTTCAGAATAAATAATTCGAGAAGTTAGCAAAAGGAATAATCAAGAAATCATAGGGTTGAACCAATCGAGAAGTCTGAGTTTCAAGCAACTGATCGATAAGTCTCAACATGTAACTGATTGAGAAGTCTAAGCATGTAACTGCTCGAGAAGTCTCCACATATAATTGATCGAGAAGTCTCAGCATGTACCTAATCGAGAAGTCAATCACTATGACTTCTCGAAGCAAAATCAACAGAGTATTCAACTGCTTCAAGAGGCTAGTTTCAAGGAAAATTACAGAAGAACAAAACAAATAATTTACAGCTCTGTCATTACAGGATCAGTCAAACATGTGATGATAGAGACAAGTCTACAATGAAGTTTATAAGATACAAAAGACAAATGACAGAGGAGATACCCGAAGCATGACCCTTACTGGTCATCTTATTTCGATCTTCCAAATAAGCATGACAATTTAATTTCCAGTCTCCTGATTTTTCACAGAAGCGACAATCGTCTTCTTTATCAACACCTCATTCAGACTTTAGAGCCTGTCTTGGGATTGGACTTTGGTTTGACAATGGAACTAGATAAAATCTTCTCATTGCCTTTCCATTTTCTTCTCCCTTTTGCATTCCCTAAGTTTACCATCAGTATAGTTGTAGTTCATGCATTTATTATGTTGTTTTCAACAATTCTCAATATGCCTAGCAACTCAATGGGTGTTTCACTAATCTTATTCATTTTGTTGTTCATAATAAACTAAGAATATTTGTTGTCCAATGATTTTAAGATCAACTCTAACCGAGTCTCCAGACCAATCTGGAAACCCAAAATGTCAAAGGTACTCATTATACCCTATAATCTTTTGAACATGTGGTGTAACTGCGTCTTACTTTCCCTACTTGTAAGTGTATTGTTCCCTTTTATTATCAAATATATCTTATGCTCGATCGTCTCATAAGCATCTATATGCGCGTGTTGCTTCTTAAGCTCAGCACTCATAGTTGCAATCATGATACATGAAACATCAATCACAACATCAATTTACTTTCAATAAGCACTCTCATTTGCACATATTACATTATCAGCTTTAAGAGCAGGGGAAGAGATTTGACTAATATCGTGGTGCTCGAGGACGATCCTCAAGCTCCTATGTTAGTCGAGGAAATTTGTTCTCATCAACTTATCCGTCTCAAGAACTGATCGCATATAGAAGTTGTTTAGGTTTATAATTTGATATCTACAATATTAAAGTGTATAAAATAAACTAGATTACAGATTTAATATTAATTATGTTTAAGTGATTATGGTATATCACCATATACCTCCCACTATTTTTATCAAACTAATAGCCCTAACTATTAATTCGGAAAGCATTTCTTTAAATCTTTCTAGTGAGCCAAGATCCATATTTTATCCATGTTTTAATATAACGTTGGCTAATACACTCAAAACACGATTATTTAGGTAGACAACATTTGTCGATTATATTAAATATAACTCTTGAAAAGTTTGGTGGAACAACCTTTTGTACACATTTATCCGATAAATCTCACCAAACTCTATTCCTCTAAACCCACAATCCTATTGTGATGATTTAGCTAAGTTAGACCTAATGTTTCAACAAACTAAGTACACTTACTTATCACGTCTTTCCATGATTTATATGAGCACCTTACTGTGGTAAACCCCCTCCTTCTCAATCTAAATCTTGACGAGTATTAAATATTGGAAGGCATCTGATTAACTTAATATGTATTTAGGGATTTTATTGTTTATATGAACGATCATGATCCCATCATAAAGAGATTCTCAATTTTTTCTTGATCAAATAATTCATTTCAATATTCTTCAATGGATTGATTTACAGGTCATCGGAGAAGTCACAAGCGGTCTCTCTTAAAAATCGACTTTCTTACGAATTAAACTAATAATCCACTTTTGACAAAATCTCCCCATATCAGGAAAAGAAAATTCATATTTAATATTATGTTTCATAAACACAAGAATCTCATGATCGTTTTGTTAATTTTAAAATCTTGAATCGTTACAGATTTTATCTTTCTTAAGCAAACATGGCATGGGTGTCGTATCTAATACATACATTATTAATCAAAATTAAGCATGCATCTTCATTATATCTATGTATATATACTTATACATGCAATCATATACATATATGTAATGTGTGTAAAATAAATGTGTTTGGTTATTACCCCATCCTATGTAATCTTTCCAAGCTAATGAAAATATCAAGGTCAGTCAATGGTGGTTTAAAAAATATTATTTATTACATAACTTCTTTCTTCATTGCTCCATCATCCCCTTTTGGATCGCCTCCTTGCTTGCAAGTCTTGATTGATAATTACATTGAATATAGAAACAAAACTATTCTAATGAAATTACAAGAAGAACTTGAGTTACATTCGAGATAATTAAATTACAATGAATATATGACATACAAGCTGTATTTAGAAACCAAAACCATAAATAAAGAAAACCATTAACTAATGGGTCTTTAGGCCATAACCATCCACCATGCTATCATATAACACATATAATATATCTCAGATTATATAAACATATCATATAATCATATATAACAAATTTCGAAATTATAGAAAATTAAATAATTTTTAGAGAATAATAAATCGCCATTTTGGGGCCTGTAACGACATCGAATGGCTTACAGACTTCAAGGTGATTTTTTCAGTATTGCTCAGTGACACGATTCCAGTCAGAAAACACATATCATTTGCGAAAATCGGATACTAGACACAGATTTCAAAAAATCTACAGCAATCGTTTCTGAATTCGTATCGAATACGATTCTCATAATAAGAATAAACATGTATCATATACATACAGCAATACGCACAATCATCACATGATTATACATCACATGAATATCATATATTCAAAATCATACAAAACATATATATCAACATATAGCCATGTCATATCATATACATATTTACATACATCAAAAAACTGTTAAACACATAACCGAATTAAACCGTTTCGTAAGTAGCTTTGATTCCATTGAACGGTTTCGTGGCACAAACGCAGTGAAAAAACGTGAAAAATAAATACAAAACGTAATATAAATCAAAACCCTCCGCAGGATCCATGCAAAAATAAACGGTTTAATTTCAGAGATAAAGAACAAATACATTAAAAACTTTAACAGTTCATTAATGTAAGATTAATGGAGGTCCAAAGCTTGTTTAATCACCACGTATCTCGCTTTCGCGATCTACGCGCTACGGTATCCACACGAACACTTTTCATGAAGGATTGATGTGTACTAGCACCNGGTATCCACACGAACACTTTTCATGAAGGATTGATGTGTACTAGCACCCGAAAACTGCTTCTCTCTCTATCTTCCTCTTTTCTCAAAACGGCTAGGGTTTTAGTAAAAATATCTATCATTTAAATCAGCCCATAAAGAGATTATATAGAGAGAGGAATAAGTTTTCTAATTATAATCCAATTATAATTAATACTAATCCAAAATTCTAAATTATTNTCTTATTAAATCAGCACATAAAGAGATTATATAGAGAGTGGAATAAGTTTTCTAATTATAATCCCATTATAATTAATACTAATCCAAAATTTCAAATTATTTAATTAAGTCTCACTTAATTAATTATTACTTTTGGAATTAATTAGNCCATAAAGAGATTATATAGAGAGAGGAATAAGTTTTCTAATTATAATCCAATTATAATTAATACTAATCCAAAATTCTAAATTATTTAATTAAGTCTCACTTAATTAATTAATTATTAATTTTGGAATTAGTTTAAGTGTAATTCATTTATTCTATTTATATAATTAATCAAGTCATACTTAATTAATATCATAAATAAAAAATTACTTATTTAATTTAAATTCATAATTTAAATTATTTCTCCTTCAAGTGTTTTTTGTGTGTGACCCTGTAGGTTATTATTAGGTTGGTAACAATTTTAATAACTAATTAAAATTGTAAGCAATGAGCAGCATTTAGTAATATNNTAAACAATGAGCGGCATCTAGTAATACATCATTGCTACCCAAGTAATAATAATAAATCGGTGATTCGATTAAGCCTTTCGTGAATAATGTTCCATGTAATATAATCCCTTTAATCTTGATATTATAGATTAAACTCAAGGCATGTCTCGTGTCATCCTCTTCATAATTTAATCTTTATTTTCTTGATCGATGAGTAGACTATTAAAATCAAATCAACATTTGAGCACAGCCATACATTTCATAGTCTCATTGAAATAAGAGACCAATAATATCACTCCTAAAATTAGGATGACTAAATCTCATCTANNTTTCTCATACGATTCATAATATACCCAATGTCCACTTTTATCATCACCCGGTCAAAGGTAACTTTTAATGTAATCAAAGTATATTAATTCTCGTATAGAAATATAATGATTTCAGGTCTAAGGATCATTACACCATTATCACAGTGAGAATTACTTATGACACTTATTTAACATGTAGAATCTCACGGCGGGTCATTCCAGTGTCATGCATTTAGACATGCACTTGTGTTCTTGACTTTAATATCACTATACATATGACTAGGGTTGTAAACGAACCGAGTCGGGTCGAGTTTTTTCTTAAGAGTTCGAGTTCGGGCTTTTTCTTAACGAGTTGAGCCGAGCTCGATTATCTTAATGATCAGATTTTGTTGTTCAAACTTGAGTTCGTTAAGAACCGAGTCGAGTTCGAGTTGTTCACGAACTTTTCGAGTCGGGCCGAACTCGAGTCGAGTTCGAGTTAGTTAATTAATTTTAAAAAATTTGGTTTGAACTTGTTTTTAACGGACCAAATGAGGCTCAAATACAAATAAAAGTTTAAGCCCAAGTGCCTTACACTTACACTATTACACTTACACACAATCTAGATGTACATTTTTATGTATATTTTACAAAATTTTATGTCTATTGCTTAACGAGTCGAGTTCGAGTCGAGTTTAACGAGTCGAGTCGAGCCCGAGTCAAACTCGAGTCAAGTTCGAGTCGGTCACTTACAAAACTTGGATTGTCTCGTTAAACTTAACGAGTATTTTTTTGTTCGAGCTCGATTACTAAACGAGTCGAGTCGAGTTAAACGAGCCGAGTCGAGTCGAGCCTAACGATCAGCTCGGTTCGTTTACAGCCCTACATATGACCAATGAGATGTGGTCATCTGTCAAGAAACATACTAGTCTTTGTGCATTATTATTGTCCTTAAATAATAATACTCGACTATGGAATTTTAGGAATAAGATACTATTCATATAATCTCATTTTTAAGTCACATAATTAAATATATATATTACGTATCAAAATTTCAAGGACATTTATTATGTTTTCAATTTATTACGCAGTAAATAAAATATAATTAATAAAACATAATCCTTAATAATAAAATATTTTCCTTAAAATATAAAAGTATTGTCTCTAGGGCACAATTACTAACACACACAAATCTGACTTTCAATCTAATGTTGTATTAGAATTGAATTTGCTACAATCTAAGTTTCAAGTATGAATCTCAACTTCTTGTTCTTGAAAGAGAAACAAGGTTTGAAAACTATTCAACACTGACTTGTAAAGCTGTGCATTCTGCTAAATAGACAATATGTCTTTGGTGCACATGTTTTCACAGTCAGTTATATTATAACTAGAAATAGACAAATGAGACTTTACATTGTACACAATCTATTTCTAGCTAAGTTCTATGATTTGACAGTCCATAACATATGTATCTTATCTTTTGTCTTTGTCTTGTTCTTCTTTCAAGCTTCATTGTAGACTTATCATTATCTTCACAGGTTTGACTGACCCTGATCATAGCAATGCTTGAAATACTTGTCTTTTTCTTCTGCACACTTCCTTGAAATTAGCTCTATTGAAACATTCGAATACTCCATTCAACTCACTTCGAGAAGTCATGATGTAGACTTCTCGATTGACTGTTCTTGAGACTTCTCGATTGATTTCCGTTGGTTACTTCTCGATTGGTCTAGACTTCTCGATTGAATTTAGTTTTGATGACTTCTCGATTAGACTAGACTTCTCGAATGACTTAGTGCCGTTGACTTCTCGATCAGCCTCAATCTTCATACTTCTCGAATGCTTCAAATGCTGACTTCTCGATGTGTTACATTTCTGGACTTCTCGATCAATTGAGACTTCTCGAATGATAGATTACTTCTCGAATGGCTAGTTCATATTAACTTCTCGATTGATTACTTAGCCATTAGAAGTTTGAGACTTCTCTACTAGTTGCACACTTGACTTCTCTACTAGGGTGACTTCTCGATTGATTATTTGCCTTAGAACAATCTTCATATTATATTCCTTATTTTGGTGAAATCTTCTTTATCTTGATGCATGATCCAATTTGAATCTTCTATCAGACTTTTATTCTTGACTTTTATTTACAATCTTGAATTGCAGTAGAAACATACTTCTATCTACAATTGTACATCATACAGACCTAGGTCACCAATATATTACAGAAGTCCTAGGTGTGTTAGAACATGACAAGTAAATACAATTAAGTATAGTGGGCTTGATTTGATCCAACGTTATTGATGTAATTCATGTAATTCTATGATAATGAAGTGTAATTTAACCGTTTAAGCGTGAGTTGCGGTTGATTATGTAAGAAAATATGTGATCTCAACTCAGGCTCGAATTCGGACTCAATTTGAATTATTCACAAATATATTCATGTTCAATTTAGTTATTATTAGAGAAAATGACACTTTGCACCCTTTATGTTATGGTGTTTTGTCAAATCAGTTCATTTTTATGTTTTGTAGCACTTTACAGCTCCTATCTTTTAATTTGGTTTCGTTCTACAACTCACATACATATTTTCCTATTATTATTATTGTTAATATTAAAAATTAAGATTAATAAATGCATTTACTAAAATATTGGAAAATATACGAGGGTTGTAAAATAAAACCAAATTAGAAGATAAGAGTTATAAATTGCTACAAAACATAAAAGTGAACTCATTTAACAAAACAGCATAACATAAGGGTGCAAAGTGTCATTTTCTCTAAAAAAATTGTCGGGTTTTCTCTTATTATTAAATCAATCTTGAACATCACTCTTTATTAAGTTAAAAAACTCAAACTCGATTCCGTTCATTTTTTTATAAAAAAGTGAAGTTCGATTGGCCTCGAATAAAACTAGGTTACGTCCATTTACAAAACCAGATAGACGGATTAAAATTCATCCTTCGTATGGTTTCACATCTATACTTCTAAATATATAATTGTGATAATAATATTGTAAATTGAAAAGCACAGCATTTGACATCAATTATGACACTCAATTTTGTGTACTAAATTTTGCGTACTAAATTTCATTTTAATCCAACGCAAGTCCTTGATGACATTTTTAGAAACCATTTCTCATGTTCGATTCAATAATAATTAAACTAAAGAGAAGAATTTCTCATGAAGTTATATTAATATCAATACCAACTTATAAACGTATATTTCTAAGTACAAATTCCAGGGTCACCCTGGAGAGCATAATTCTCATACCTCGACATAAAACAAGCCTAAGCTTATATTAAAATAACCTATGCAGTTCAAAAATTAGACAGAAACACCAAAAAAAATTTATATTAAAATTTAGTTTCTTTTTAGACAACAAATGAATAATGATAATTATCTTTTAAGGAATGACATAATTGCATATCAATCATTAAAGAACTAGCAAGTGTGAATAAAAAATAAGAATCATACTAAACATGTTAACCCAACAACATTTACTAACCAGAAATCTATTCCTAATGTGCAACACCTCAATCCCCAAGCATGCTATTTACCAGACTATATCACTATAAGTAGAACTAAAACTTGGAAAACAACTGTCTTTTCTGATGAACTTGTTCATTCACGAAATGACAGACATTTTCTCTGATTTTGCTGGTGTCATAACACGCCACAGGTTGATATAGACATGAAAATAACTTTGCTACCCAAATCATTAAAGAAATTGAACCAAGGACCTGGTAATTTGGCTCTTCACTTCTCTGAATCTATATATGCATGGGGTTATCACTTACCAAAGCATTATGTTAAATGCCTGATCATTAGCTGATCTAATGCCAAGTCGCCAATTACCAGACAACAAAATACCAGCTGATAGTGAATGTTTCACACTTCATCCTCCACTACACGATATTCCCGTTCCATTATGGCCTGGAATATTAGAAGATTCATAGTCAAGTTATTTAAAACTGCAAAGAGTTATGCACGACTTGGAACATTTTCATTTTAATCTTAGTTCAACTGCTATGAGAGCAAGGTATCAGAAAGTTGCACTATATATTCTTTAAGAGCAAGTTGTGCCTTTGATTATTGAAATAAAAACTCTAGTTATGATATTATCATATCATATTTATGGAACATCAACATGCATTTCCAACTGATCATATATCATGCAATCATGAAATTAATCACTAGGTATTCACTATTAGTATGTTGAAGCAGCATGAGACATATAATTCAAGACGATTTATCAACTCATAGGCATGCCCAAGTCAAGATAGCCATATATCGGCCATGGAGTATAAATGGAGCTTGATGTCTGACTCCACAAAACTTGATATCATCGTGTAATGAATTTATAAGTAGAGAGTGGATCAAGGTTCACAAACTGAGAGTCTGAAACACAAACTAACATGGTCATAGAATCTTACATTAAGCACGGAAAGATGGATGAGGCCTAAAAGGCTATAGTGCATGGCAGGTGAAGCAGCCACTTAAAGAACTAATCTGGCGTGACCTGCGGAAAGATATGAGCTTATGGGAAGTTGTGGGGTTGACTACATCCGAGCTCCTCATTTCCCGGGCCTTCTTCTGAGCTGCTTTGAACTTTTTCATAATCTTATCCATGGATGATGATCTCTTCTTTTCTAGTTTCATCTTGAATAACACAATTTATGTTAGAAAGCTAGCAAATTAAATTCCTTGTCTTTCATTTTTGCGTTTGGTCAGAAATTGCACGTAATGTTTTGTCTAGTTTCATCTTGAATAACACAATTTATGTTAGAAAGCTAGCAAATTAAATCCCTTGTCTTTTACTTTTGCGTTTGGTCAGAAGTTGATAATGTTTTTTAGCAGGTAATATTGTAATAATACAACAGTCATATAACTCCAAACTAATTGGTCAACAGAAGTTAGTTCCCAGTAGATATTAGAGATTTGAGAAAGCACCTCCAGTTTCCGTATTGCTGCCTCAGCTTTAGCCTTCTGTAGGTTCTCCCAGGCAGTAATTCTGGCTTCTTCTCTCTTACAACTGTAATAATTACATTTGCAGTTATAACAGAACTTAACAGACTTGGATAATTAAAATTTTACAAATTCAACATATAAAAAGAGGAAACAGTTATTGAGGGTCAGGGAAATCGCTGCACAGCCATTAATTTAATTTTATGTACACTTCCAGTTTGCATATATATATATATACACACACACACACAGAAAATCAAGCATTTATGTATAAATATTGTCTTTAGCTTTTTTACCATCTTAAAGAAAACATACCAATATCAGTAATTCATCAAAACAAGGGGAATATTTCATTAATTAAAGTGGAAATGACATTTCAAATGAAGAAGTAATTGAACGATATATATATATATATACAAGCACAGTATAGCCCGTGCAAAGGATGGGTGTAGATATTACAAAAAAAAATATCTTATTAAATTTTTTATTATAATTATATGTTATTTAAGCTTTTGATGGAATTTAAATAAATTATATTCTTTAAGTATAGTGTAGACAAAAAATTAGAAAGTACTATTGGAATTATAGTATTAGAATTCTAATAACTATATTATTTTAGATTAAAAATAAGTTATCATATAGTTATTCATCCTAAATAATATTCATCCTTACTTTACTTGTATGCAATATGACAAGAAATGCAGAACTTTATCAAATGGGTTAGTTTGCCATATTGCAAATCTTTGAACTGAGGGGACTTTAAATATCGGTTCCTGTTGGATAAAGCACTTGTATACAATAAATGAGAGAATTGATAGTTTAAACAATTATACTGCAATGACTTTTTAACTTCTAAGAGGAAGTGGCAGTAGCTCGAGTACACCAACTGAATAAAAATTATGTTTTTAGTGTTTATTAATTATAATTTATAAATCACAAAGATGATATCTCACCTCAACAGTCAACTTCGAAGCCCTTTTATAGGGATTCTAAATAGTACTACCTGAGGATTATTACTAAAATGACGATAGATGTAATTCTTGGAGCTTCTTTATTTAAATATCAAAGGTATGAAATAGGCAAATAGCAATATATAATTATATACATACAGGGAAATGTTGTTTGCGGAAATGTTTTTTGCGGTCTCTGAAGCTTCCCAATTAGTGGATCGGATTTCCAAGGATTTCCTTTTCCAGTCATCACAATTTCCTGAACCTCCTCCTGTAGTTCGAGATTTATTTTTCTTGCACCACAGACTCATGGTAACTTGTTCATCAACCTGAACGTCCCTGACTTTTTTAGGGGAATGGGAATTCTGGCACTCCACAATGGGTAAGGCACAGTTAGTTGATGAAGCGAAAGAGTGCCTTTCTTTGGGAGATGAGTGTGGGTTTCTCTCGGGGCTCATCTGAGTTGCCATATCCCTTCTTGAAACATCACGTGAAATGTTCTTACCCTCATCTCCAACAAGGTCAGGCTTCCTATCTGTATTGTATTCAGGCAACAAATCACAAATTAAAAAATGGGATACTAACCGTAGACTTGTCAAATCACAAACAATATTAGCCAAAATAACCATGCAACTGATTTTATAATATTGTTAGACCCTTTCATATTCTTATCCTTCTTACAATGTTGGAGATATTCCAATGGTTGAGCTTAATTTTGCAAAATCTCATTAGATTGAAATTTACTTGGAGTTAGAGGCACTTTAGAGATGAGCTATAGAGAAACATCTAGGAATGTGTTGCTTTAAAAATACATAACTTGTACATTAAACATTGGAATTATGTAAAACTTTTCACAATGCCACAAATGGACAGCATCTATAAAGGGTAAAAGCACAATCATGGAAATCAAGACCTCATCGTGAATAAATACGCACATAAGTTATTTGTGTGAAAACTTGTTCAAATGGCAAATACAGCACCAAACTGTTTGGGTCAATCTACTTAATTGGTGTGAAATGCAGAAATTTATGAGGTCTGATACAGAAGCCCTCATCTGTTCTGAGTGAATCGGCAACACCAGACCTTCGGACGCTTTAACTTAAAAGTCAATTTCGGAGAATGTAGGGGGTATGTATGCTAGCTAGTGGTGAAGTACAAATCTTAAATATAGGAAAATACACATAATCAATTAGGGAAATAATAAAACCTAAAAATAGCTCTTTCTTCCTTGTTTTATTTTTAAACTAAGTGCATGTCTACAACCAATCATGATTGTTTACTTTTTTTTAGTAGTATCTACATGTCAAAAGGACATCAGGCTTATGCTTTTAGATTAATTACTATTAAGGCGACACTTTCATGGTAGTTCCATACTTCCATAATACACATCATATGTAACACAAAAAAACCAAATCACCGCAACTATTATGGAATCTCAAAGTCGGTCTAAAAACTGTCAAGTAAACGAATCCTTTACAGCTGAATTGCAACCAATATCTTAATAGTATTACTGAAGACGACGGAAATAATAAATAAATTTTCTATAACAAATCATATAAAATTCAAAATCCAAAGTTTGACTTGGTAGTATTTCTAAAAGCCCAAAAGATATATAGGCAGTACCGTCAGAGCTTAGCAGTACTGATTGATGTAGAGTTCCAGAGCAACCATGCACACTGACTGATCTTCCTATGCATGGTTCCATACCATCATAATATGTTCTATTCCCTACATACCCTATGTCACGCTGAACCGACAAACTATCAGCAGCAATCACTCCAGCTGTGAATGGAGAAGCCATCATAAAATTTTCAACTATCCCTCCATCAAACATGTGCACAGCTGGAGAGTACATTGAGTAGTATGCAGTTTTAGGAGGACCCAAAGGCCCACTCTTTGCTTTGGGCCGTCTATGTGGTTGTGGAAACGAAGGTCGTGAAGAACTATCTCCTGAAACTGGACTAAAGATCCATCTCTCGGCATCCTCCCATTTGGAAGGCAATGTCCTTCCATTATTTAATGGCAGCATCACATTATTAACGTTTCTCCTGTTAGCACTTGTAGGCAAACCTACACGTTCCGAACTCCATCCTTTCTGCATCACAGTGCTCATGTGACTTAAATTTGGTGTCCCGGGACTAGGAAATGTACCAGTTGGCCGTGTCAAAGCTGCACTTTTCTTAATGACTCCTAATTGTGGGGAAGAGCTTGTGACATTTGTCAAGGTATTATTCAGATCTAGTGAAGCAGGTCTTTGCCTGTCCGATTTCTTCAACAAAGCCTCAAACTTTGACCTCCGTAATTGACAATCTGATTATTCAATTAACTTCTTTTTAGAATTTCAAACTCCCAAAATAAGACTAAAAGAATTACTGTAACTTGATGCATTTCACCTTTTAGTGCTTGAGAGAAGGAGCTTCTTGCTGAATCTAGTACCTGATTTTCATCACCGGTTTCTACATTCGTGTCTTCTTCCTCAACTAAGCATTCAAATTAGCAAAAACGAAAAAACAACAATGCAATGAGTAACAACTTGAATTAGATAAGCCTCATAGACACAAATTTAGCTGATAATTGATAGATTACCTTCACTTTTTTCGACTTTCCTGCACACAAGGCTATTCTTATGTACTGTGGAATTGTTTGGATGTATATCTGGACCACTAGACGAACGCTCACCACACTGGTGTACAGCCAAATGCTGCTGGCCAAATCAAATATATAAATATATCTTAATTGACAAAATTAGAATTGTAGCACTAGATTTGCCCTATAAAGTACAAGCAATTGAATATTATGTCTTCAATTAGACATAAAATTCAAATTGCACAATCGAATGATTGAATAAATTTGTTTCTACTCTGATGTGATGTCAACGCAATTATTGAATATCATACATAAACAATTACACATAACAACAAAACATCATAAATCATGTATGCATGAAACACATTTAACATAACAAAAACGTGATCAGATCTATACAAAATCGCACACAACAGTTCATAGACAAAACACACACACATGCTATTCGCAATGATTTATCCAGTACTAAATGTCTAAATCTGAGCTAAATTGATAATTCTCTCATTATACATACATACACAATATATATATATATATGCGCCTAATTAAATTGATATTCAGAGATACTTAAACAACGAATTTGAGCTCAAATTGTAACAAATTTCTCTAAAATGAAGATAAAACATGCAAAAATAAAGAGTGTGTGTGTGTGTGTGTGTGATAGCGAGAGAGAGAAAGAGAGAGCGAGAGAGAGAAAGAGAGAGCGAGAGAGAGAGAGAGAGAGAGAGAGAGAGAGAACGAGTGAGAGAGGGAGAGACCTGAGATGATTCGGAAGCGAAAGAGCAGCGTTCAACGCTACAAGAAGCGGAGGAGAAGAAATTTGACTCGGCGCTGAAAATGACTGAGTCAGGACTCACATCTCGAGTTGCACTGAGTCCGGAACTCGCCGAGTTGTTGTGAGGTTGAAACCCTAGCTCCGGCATTGTTGATCTGTGTTATAATGCGCAGAACATTTACAGTCTGTTACTTACAGATATATATAGACAACTTTCTCAGTTGTTAGGATTGGGACTTGATTGTTTATATCAGCGGCTATAACTCTATAAGAGAGAGATCACTATTAAATATGTTTTTCCAATAAATATAATTTCATAACTAAAGTACCGATTTAATTTATTTATATTAATTTTTTGTAATTTACAACATAAATGAAGTAACGTTATAAATAGTATAATTAACCAATATTATTTCTCAAAATAATAATTATTTTTGCACATTGTTTTACCACTAACCTGAAAAAATTGATTTTTATTAAAAGAAAATATGAAATTATAAAAAAAAGTATGAATCATATTATATACATGTCTATTATATTTATAAAAAATTAAATGTAATGTTATAAAATTGGTTAAGTATATATTCACAAAATAAAATTTATTATTCATTTACAGATGTAAATTGTTGATTTAAATATATATAGATTAAGTAAAAAATAATGAAAACAATGTAATATTCTTTTGTTAAGAGATTATTAAATTATATATGGTATAAATTATTTTGAATTTATTTATTTTATTTATTTTAATATAGTGAGGTGAATTTAGTTAGTATAATTTGTTTTAACATACTAGGTTTCATGTAATATATATTTGTTTTTGGAACCCTTATTTTAACATAATAAGGTTTCATATAATAATAGTAGACCTAGCAAAACGGGTATCGGATCCGAAAACCCGAACCGAAATACATGGAACCGAGATCCAATTTTATATCCGAATTATACAATCTGATGATGATCCAAAAACCGATTTAACCCGAACCAAAAATTATCTGAATCGAAAAACTAACCGAAAATAATCCGAAATACTAGATCCGATAACGACTTAACTGATTCAAACCGAATAGAAAATCATCTAAACTGAATATGACTCGAATTACGAGATCAAATTCGATATAAATACACATTCCACCGAATTAAAAAATAAATTAATTGAATTTTAATATAACAATCATATTTGAATGGGTCATAACATATAATTTATATATTAACCCATTTTTTATTCATTAAATTAATATATTCTTATGTAAAATTCATATTTAAAATAATTTTATATCAAAAAATTAAAATGGTTATACAATCAAAGTTTTAAAACTTATATTATTTTATATTACAACTGATATATTAAATAATAAAATATTTTTTTAAAATCTAACAAATTAAAAAACACAAAGAGAAAGATGATTAATAAGGTATTATTTCGATAAACTTACTTAACAATTTTTATTTTTTATTTTGTTTTGCTAAATTATTTTAGTTTTACTATAATTAAAAACTAATTCTGGATTAATTTATACTGTATTTTCCGATTCAAAATAATAAAAATTTGAAATGATCTAAATCAAACTTAGTCCGAACCGAACTTAATCTAAACTGAACCTAATCCAAACCGAATTTAATTCGATCTTAATCCGAAATTTATCTGATTTTAATCCGAACTAAATCCGATTCAATATGATCTAATAACCGAAATTGATCTGATCCTATTTGATCCGATCTGAAACCAATCCGATTATCCGAATTGTCAGGTCTAAATAATAGGTTTCATGTAATATATATTTGTTTTTTGAACCCTTATTTTAACATAATAAGATTGAATTTAAATAGAAAAAAGTCGGCTAGGTTAGTGGCATCCACATGTCACAGCATGTAACGGGTGACAGCCTGTAAAACCCAGCGCTCGTGCCGGACAACACGCCCGTCTTGTGTAGGTGTAACATGTAATCCCATCGTGTCCTAATAAGGTATCCTTTGATTTTTTTTTGGCAGTTAAATTGACCTAATTTTAATTATAAATTAAATAAATTAGTCTTTCATATTTTTAAAAATTGAAAATTTTATTTTAAATTTTATTAGATATATTTTTTAATGATATAAATTTTAATATTAATAATTTAACCTTGTTATAAAACTTTAAATATAATTAATCTAATATACATTAATGAACAATAGAAATTATTATTTTTAACTAGGGAACTAATCCACATTTTATGAGATTACAAATCCTAGAATTTTGGGCATTCCCCTACTACTACCAAAGCCATGTAAATCCTAATATGTCTCATTACTAATAAATGTGTGTGCCGAATTGAACAATAGAAATTATATACTATATATAATTGGAATAAGGGAGTTAACATGGTTTGGTCGTCAGGGGTAAAAATATAATTTTTTAAATATTAGTTGTTTAGTTAATTGATTAAGATTCGATTCCCCATAAGTACATGAATTAATTTAATAATATTTCTAAATAAAATGATTAAGGTTCGATTATCAACTAATATCAATAATTAATTTAATATAATTTTAGAAGTAAATATATTAAATTTTAATATTAAAATTGAATAAATATAAATATTTGTAAATAAAATAAAATTTTAACTAAAATATTATAAAAAGAGAAACTTATACTGCGTATGGGGTATAAGCTAGTCAGAATAATATATGTAAAGCTGCTTGCACCTCTTTGATATATTTTTTTATTATGTTTAAAGAATATGAGATTACATCTATTTCTAGTCGAAATATAAATCTCATCTAATGTGAATCTTAATATGAATGTATTGTACAAGCGTGTATCAGAAATGTAAATAGATACTGCTAGATAGTTTATTCATTTACAAATTCGTGTATTGGTTTTGTTGTAAGTTTAAAAGCTTGAATTTGACGATCATATAATTTATAATACTCCTCCTTCATTGTCAAATATAAGTTATTACAAAGATCGACTATCTCATTAAAATTTTATAAGAAAAAATTTAGTGGGATAAAAATCTTGATAAAAAAAAGAGTATAGCCTTTCCTAGAATAAAATATCTCACAATTTAAGATCTTGATGTAGCAAGTTTCTCAATATCTGCATATCAATATTATTTCACAGTTTTTTAAAGGTTGATGTGAGTAGTGACTTTGTAAGTAAATATGCCAGATTTTCACTTGAGTAAAATTTATTGTACATGAATGTCACCATTTTGTTGGAACTCATGAGTATATAAGAATTTTGACAATATGTGTTTTGTTCGATCTTGTTTGATATATCCTTACTTGAGTTATTTAATGCAAACTGAATTATTTTCAAATATAAAAGCAACTCCAATGGGACACTAAAACACCAAAATAGTGTCAAACCAACACTATTTTAGTGTAAAACTAACTACAATGAGACACTAAAATAGTGTCAAAGTTACACTAAATGAATAGTGTGACACCAAATTTGGTGTCAAACATATATTTGGCGTAATCTTAGACACCAAATTTGACGTCTTTCAAAATGTCAATGGTACCCTCATCTTTCTTAACCAAAACAAATTTATTCCATTTAAGTCTCAAAACTTAATTCTTTTTTATTTTAATTTTCTTTTATAATTATTTTATACTTTTTATTTTAATCAATTTTATAATTTATTTATTTTTCAAAACTTCATATTTATTTTTGTATCTTTGTTTCTAATTTTTTTTAACTCTAACATTTTTATTATTTTTATTCTAAATTTATATACAACAAAAAAACTAATAAATATTATATAAATACTACAAACTTCACATAACATAAATCACAACTTACAAACAATAAATCATCAAACTATTTTAATACTACTTAAGATATTAATAAGACGAACTTGCATGAACTAATTTTCTGTAAAATCAACCAAATGAATTCCAATTTTTTTAGATATTTATCAGCCTTCCTGGCAAACTTCTGCCCTCCTTTTTTCTCAAATTCTAGATCTTTCGCTTTGATAGAATTCAAGTTAAAAAGGGTCTGTTATTGTACTTAAATCTTTGACCATAATTTTATTTTCTTCACGGAGTTCTTGTAGTACCAACTTTCTTGATTCATTTTGAGCGCTTGTCATTTTGAACTTCGTAATGCCTTGATCGAGCACCTATGGGAAGAATATGGCAATTCAAATTAAATTGTATTTGAATTTATTAAAATGTACAAGTTATTAGTATAATAATACTTACGTTATTAAAATAAAAATTAAATGTTATAGGTGTTTATTGAGTATGTCGAATTTCAAAGTAAATTTTATTTGAATTTATTAAAATGTATAAGTTATTATAGACGATTATAAATAAATTTTTATATAAAATTGTAACAAAAATATTATATAAATATATTTTTTTAGTACAATGTGAAATTTATGGTGACAATATAAAAAAATAATAATACTTTATATTTGTGAATTTATGTATTAATAAATGATTTATTAAAAAATTATATTAAATATAAGAATAAGAAAATTTTAGAATATTCTATTTTATATGTAAAAGATTCTTTATAGTGTAAGATTTAGTATCATTGCATCGGAATTGATTTCGTGGATAGTGTCATTTTAACACCAAAATAGTGTCAAAGTGACACTATTTAGTGTTGTCACTAAAGTAGTGTCACTTTGACACTATTTTAGTGTAAAATCAACTTCAATGGAACATTAAAATATTGTCAAGATAACACTAAATAATTGGAATGACACCAAATTTGATGTCAAACATACATTTGGTGTCATCTTGACACTGTCGTCTAAAATTCCAACTATACCATCATATTTGTTAACAAAAACAAATTTATTCCTTTTAAGTCCTAACACTCAATTCTTTATTATTTTAATAAGTAAAAGATTCATTATAGTGTATGATATAGTGTAAAAGATTTCTTATAGTGTATGATACAGTGTAACTCCCATTGGAGTTGTTTTTGTAAATTATGTAATTTTGACACTAAAATTGTGTCAAAATAACACTATTTTAGTGTGAGATGGTCTAAGTGTAGGACTGCCCGAGATATTTAATAATGCACATGATTCTCGGATATGTTGAATAATAAACCACAACCAGATACATTTCATGCTTGCTTCATGGATTACCAATAACTTTGCATAATTTGATGAAGTTGCCTCTATAGTCCGCTTTAAAGATTTTCAAAAAATAGAAGTTACACAATATGTGAATAAATATCCTGCTTGTGATTGTCTAAAATGAGGATCTAATATGTACCTAGCATCTGCATATCCAATTAGTTGTGATTTTGAATTGTTTGAAAAGAATAGCTCAAGATCAATTGTCCCACGGAGATATCTAAATATGTGTTTGAGTTCATCCCAATGTCGACTTTTAGTTGGATTAGAACTGAATCTCGCTAATAAATTCACAGTAAATTCAATATCAGGTCGTGTGTTGTTTGCAAGATACATGAGAACACCGATAGCACCGAGATATGAAACTTCAAGTTCAAAAACATTTTCATCTGATTTTCTAAAACGGAATGGATCCTTTTTAACTTTAAATGACTGAAAATCCATTGATGTGGTTAGTATATGAGACTTGTCCATGTAAAATCGATCAAAGATATTTTTCAGATTCACAACTTGATTTAAAAATAGATAACCGAGGTACATAATTCGCTGCTTTGTTTTCAGATTATTTTATAAAACGAATTGACACATTACTTATACTCCCTCATTCTCTAATTAGTTGTGTCTTTTGGTTAAAAAATTGTCCCATTTTAACTGTCTATCTCTTTATCAATACAAAAATATGCGCATTTTTCCACTAATACCCCTCATTTATTTGTGATTTCCAATGTTGACTTTTTCACTATATTTTATAAACTTAACCCATTAATTATGGGTATGAATGAAAAACAAACATAACATTTAAAGTTTATTAATACGCATAAAATTTTCAAAAAGGACCACTAATTAGGATTGATGCAGGGAGAATTAACTAATAATGCTCTACCATCACTCACAAACACACCCAGGCTTGACGGTGTGCGAGGTGTTCGATTGCACATGACCATCCAATAAATTAGGGCACATTTTTTTCATATATGTGTATATATATGTATAATGTATATTGAAATGAAAAAAATAGCAAAAAAAATATAATTTTTATTTTTAAATTTTAATAATTGTAAATAAAAAAAGATTAGAAAATATTTATATTTAAATAATTTTTAATTATTATATTGAATAAGTAACATAAATTATAGAAACACTAATATAGAAAATATGTTAATAGAAATAAATATTTGTATTGGGAAGCGTCACTAACTCTCTTTAGTAGTTTTAATGATTTCATTAAAGTTAATTAATTTAAATATGTACACTAATTTTTTTATGTGACAATATATACAATATTATATATCATCCAAGTAATGATTCAATTTTTAGGTAATTAATTTATTTTAAATTATATCTATTTTTAATGTATATATATTATATGAAACAAATCAACTTAAATATAAAATGAATTGAATAATAGGTTTATACAATAATACAAATTTAAACAAGTTTACATATAAATTAGTTTTTATCCATAGAAAATAGTTTGCTAGAAAATGTTGACTATACAAATATTATTTGTGAGTCTATTTCAAAAAATGCTAGAAGATTAATTTTCAGATAATTTATGTAATCTACAGTATGTACTTGTTTTATTTCCTTACAATTTTCAGTTAATTTTTTTTATTTAATAAAATTATTTTATGCATTTTAATTGTTGTATTTTTTTGTAATTATCAATTAATTTTTATTATTTTATCAACTTTTACTTCTTTAATTATTAGGGCACTCTAAATTTCAGACACGACTATGAATTAGGGGTGAGTATTCGGTTTTAACCGAACCGAACCGAATTTTAATTCGGTTAACCGAAACCGAAATTCCAGAAAAATCAAAACCGAAAACCGAACCGAAATAAATTCGGTTTTTGACCGAACCGAAATATTTATTTCGGTTATTACCGAAAACCGAAATATTAAACCGAATTTTAAAATCAATTCAAAATACAACAAGCTTTTCTGAAGAAAAAAATAATAATATTACCACACAAACTTATCACACACGACTCACTTCACCAACCCCAACACAAATCTCAACTACCTCATTTTTCACATAACTGGCCCCGTTTGGGGTAGCTTAAAATTAAAATAAATAGCTTATTTTAATATATTTTTTTACATATTTTCAATTTACTTTTTTAGATAAATATTTATTTAAGAATTTTAAAACTAAATATGATTTTCAAAATTGAAAATAAGTTACTTATTTTCAGAAAAAGTACATACATACTTACTTTTTCTGGAAATAAGCACTTATTTCCAGATTATAAGTTAAGCCAAACGGGCACAAAATAAACCCTAATTCTCTAAACTACAAATCACAACTTACCTCATATTATATTATATATTCTGTTTTATTACATATTATATATATTCGGGTTTTTTCGGTTTTTCGGTTAAAAACCGAAAAACCGAATTTCAGGAAAAATCAAAACCGAAAACCGAACCGAAATTTTAATTTCGGTTAACCGAACCGAAAATATTTCGGTTATTCGGTTCGGTTTTCGGTTAACCGGACCGGATACTCACCCCTACTATGAATACACCGAATGGAGCAAACATTTTTAACTGGCTATCTGATTTAATAACAATCGAATCAGGTTGAGTGGTGAGTAAAATCCAGTACTTTTCCACAGATTGTTTGACCCAAGTAAACGCCTCTCGAATTCCATTCGCCTCGATGGTTATTAGTAAAAATTATTAATTTGATAACAAAAAAATCAATCAAAATGATACATTTGAAAGGCGGAGCTAATATTTTGAGGCTAACATAGATTAATATTAATGTACTTGGAGTGCATGTCACAAAGGCACACGTAAACCATATATGAACATGTCACGACCAGATTTAGTTAGACACGTGTTTTTGTTATTATACATGTTTTTTAATTAATTTTTTTTATATTAGTATTATTTATAAATAATAATTATAAAAATAAGCTTTATATAAATATTATAATTTAAAAATATTTAAACACTTGAAGTTAAATTAAAATATTTATTTTATATTTACTTGTAAAAAATTAAATTATAAAAATCGAAATTCAACTAATTTTTATTATACTTTAAAATTCATATTTAATAGCTGCTCTTATAGCAATCGTTAGTCTTGGCTCAACGAGACCAAGAAATGTTGCGCGGGAAGCTGATATCAAAACACAAAGCCTTTCTTTTGTGTCCAAACAACACTTGTTCTTTCACCAATTTCACTACCTCATCAACACACTTATCACAAAATTCAACTCGCCCACTTAACTTATTTTCACCTTACTTCACCACAATTCAAAACTTAGTTGACCAATACAAAAGATCACATACCCAACTCACTTTAACTCCCTCTTGTTCACAAAAAGATTCAAGCTTTTTGCTCCAAACTTCACAAAAATTTGAAAATCTTGTTTCCCAATGCAAGAATTGTGGTAACATTGAAGGTGCTAAAAAGATTCATTTAGATGTAATTAAAGATGGGTTCTTTAGTGATGTGTTTTTGTGCAATACACTTATTAATTTGTATGTTAAAGTTGGTGATTTGGGTTCTGCGAGGTTGGTGTTTGATGAAATGTCTGAGAGAAATATGGTTACTTGGGCTTGTTTGGTTTCTGGGTATGCTCAGAATGACTTGCCTGATGAGGCATTTGTTGTTTTTCGAGTTATGATTCGTGAGGGGTTTGTTCTGAATAGTTATGCTATTGGTAGTGTTTTGCGAGCGTGTTATGCGCTTGGAACTAGAGGTGTTGGACCTGGTTTGCAAATTCATGGGTTAGTTTCGAAAACGGTGTATGCATTTGATGTGGTTGTTTGTAATGTACTGATATCGCTTTATGGGGGGTGTATGGAGTCTCCGGATTATGCATTTCGTGTCTTTGGTGATATAGTTATGAAGAATTCAGTGTCGTGGAATTCTATTATTTCGGTTTATTCTAAAAGAGGCGATGAATGTTCTGTTTTTGAGCTATTCTCTGACATGCAGAAGGAGGGATCTGGATATAGTTTGAGACCAAGTGAGTATACGTTCGGTAGCTTGATTACTGCAGCATGTTCTTCTGTTGAGTATGGTTTGTCTTTGCTTAAGCAGATTTTGGCCAAAGTTGAAAGATTTGGATTTCTGGTAGACCTTTACGTGGGTAGTGCTTTGGTAAGCGGTTTTGCAAGATTTGGTTTGCTGGATATAGCTACAGATATTTTTAAACAGATGGGTGCGAGGAATGCAGTAACTTTGAATGGATTGATGGTTGGATTGGTGAGGCAAAAGAGAGGAGAAGAAGCAGTTGATATGTTCAAGGAGATGAATAATTTGGTTAAAATTAATTCTGATTCCTATGTAGTTCTCTTGAGTGCTTTGGCGGAATTTAAATTTCCTGATGAAGGAAGAAGCAAAGGTAAGGTGGTTCATGGCTATGTTATTCGAACTGGCATATGTGATTATAAGGCTGAAATTGGGAATGGTCTGATTAATATGTATGCAAAATGCAATGCAATTGATGATGCTTGCTCTACATTTAAGCTTATGAGAAACAAAAATTCAGTTTCATGGAATTCTATGATTTCTGCTCTTGACCAGAATGAATGTTATGAAGATGCAATAATGAGCTTTCATGATATGAGGAGAAGTACCTTGATTCCCTCGAATTTCACCCTGATCAGTGCTTTGAGTTCATGTGCCAGTTTGGGGTGGATGAGAATGGGAGAACAAATACATTGTGAAGGGCTTAAGTTAGGACTTGATTTGGATGTTTCTGTGTCAAATGCTCTTCTTTCTGTATATGCAGAGACTGGATGTATTGCAGAATGCAGGAAAGTTTTCTCCTTCATGCCAGAACATGATCAAATCTCCTGGAATTCAATTATTGGGGCATATTCTAATTCCGATGGACCAATATCTGAAATCATAAACTACTTAAAAGAAATGATGCAAGATGGATGGAGGCCTAATGATATTACCTTTATAAACACCCTTGCATCAGTATCGTCTCTTACTTCTTCTGAACTGGGGAAACAAATCCATGCATTAGTAATTAAGTTTGCACTTATGAATGACACTTCCATTGAGAATGCATTTCTTTCTTTCTATGGGAAGTGTGGTGAAATGGTGGAATGTGAAAAGATATTTTCTGGAATGTCTGACAGGAGGAATGATATGAGTTGGAATTCCATGATATCGGGATACATACATAATGAGTTGTTACCTAAGGCCATGGATTTGGTTCGACTTGTGCTGCAGAGTGGTCAGAAATTAGATTGCTTCACGTTTGCATCTGTTCTTAGTGCATGTGCCTCAGTTGCAACCTTAGAGCATGGCATGGAAGTTCATGCTTGTGCAATTAGATCTTGTATGCAATCTGACGTTGTAATTGGTAGTGCGCTTGTTGACATGTATTCCAAATGTGGAAGAATTGATTATGCTTCTAGGTTTTTTGAGTTAATGCCCGTAAGTAATGTTTATTCTTGGAATTCAATGATATCAGGCTATGCACGCCATGGTCATGGAAACAAAGCTTTAGAAATATTCACAAAGATGAAGCTACTTGGCCCTCTACCAGATCATGTTACCTTTGTTGGTGTCTTGTCAGCATGTAGTCATGTAGGGTTGGTCAATGAAGCATTTAAACATTTTGAATCTATGAATAAATTGTACAGACTGACTCCACGCATGGAACACTTTTCATGTATGGTTGATCTTCTAGGACGTGCAGGAGAATTTGATAAGTTAGAAGACTTTGTAAATAGAATGCCAATGAGTCCAAATGATCTCATATGGAGAACAGTTCTCGGGGCTTGTTGCAGAGCAAATGGACGTAAGAATGACTTGGGAAGGAGGGCTGCTGACATGCTGTTGCAATTAGAACCCCAGAATTCTGCTAACTATGTGCTGCTTTCTAATATGTATGCCTTTGGAGGAAAGTGGGAAGATATGGAAAAGACTCGAAGTGCTATGAGTAAAGCAGCAATAAAGAAAGAAGCTGGATGTAGTTGGGTCACCATGAAGGACGGTGTTCATGTTTTTGTTGCTGGAGACAAATTTCATCCGGATAAAGATGCAATATATGAAAAACTCAAGGAACTTCAAACAAAAATGAGAGATGCAGGATATGTGCCTCAAACAAAATTTGCTCTTTATGACCTTGATCCAGAAAACATAGGAGAACTTCTGAGCTATCACAGTGAGAGGCTTGCAGTTGCTTTTGTTCTCACTCGCAAATCACAATTGCCTATAAGGATAATGAAAAATCTTCGAGTTTGTGGGGACTGTCACTCTGCCTTCAATTATATATCGAAGATTGTTGATCGGCAAATAGTCTTAAGAGACTCAAGTAGATTTCATCATTTTGTTGATGGGAAGTGTTCTTGTGGAGATTACTGGTGATAGAAATCATGTAAACTGCAGCACGTGGGAGGTGTGCATATGGTGAGTGCTTATAAAATGTTTGTTTACTGTCTATATCCACTCATCCTTTTCTCATCCTTTTCTAGTGGCATGCTATACTCGGGATATAATGAGAAAGGACACGGAAGTGATTAGAAAGATTAAATTAAAAATCTGCCTTGTACCAACATTCTAATACAAACAAACATAGGCTTTGTTAGGGATGTAATTCGAGCCGGAGCGAGCCGAGCTTAATGGAGTTCGAGTTTTTTCTTTTATCGAGCCGAGCCGAGCCTAAAAATAATCGAGCCTGAAATGTTTGTTCGAGTTCGGCTCGATTATTATACGAGTCGAGTTTGAGCCGTTTGCGAGTTTTCGAGATTATCGAGTTTTTTAATGAGTTTTCGAGTTTATCGAGTTTATCGAGCTTTTAACATGGTTTCGAGTTTTCGGATTCTTATCGAGTTTGTCGAGTTTTAACTTAATATTCATAAAAATTATCCAATTATTTTTTTCAACTTAAATCTAAAAATATTTTTCCTTCTATTAAAAATGATAAATAAAATTTTAAAATAATACACTTATATTATATGAAATAACATATATTCAAATATAATTTGGTTGTATTTGTGAGTTAATGTCAATATATTTTGATAGTTAACTTTTCAAATAATCTAAATAATGATTTGAACTATTTTGATAGTTAACTTTTCAAATATTTTGATAGTTAATTTTTTATAGTCATACAATGATGCACTCATACTTAATATCACTTTATTTTTGTAATTTGTATATTTTAAATATATGATAACAAATAAATAATAATAATAATAATATGATTCACTTAATTTTAATTTAATTGAAGTATAACAAACTACAATACTATGATTTTAATGTGTTTTTGACTTAGTGCATTTTAGAATATAATTGAATAAATTATATTATTGTAAAATTGGAAATGTATTCATTAACAATTAATTACAAATTCTCAAGTGATAAATATAAATTATTAATCAAAAAAATAATCAAAAAAATTAATATATTTTTTAATAATATAAATTATTAAAATATATTAGTTATATATGTATAACTGGATTTGTTGTACACTACACTCTTGAATAACAATTTATAATGATCATTTTTTTTATTTATCTTAGAATTTTGTACATGCATATAATTGTGTTTGTAAGAGGAAGGAATATACCGCAAATATTTATGTTATAAATTTTTTATATTAAAAAGTTATATAATAAAAATTATAAACTAAATATAATATATATATATATATATATTCTAATATCAACAAAAAATTTAATAAATTTAAAATTATTAAAATTTTAATAAGTAAAGTATCATATATTAAAATTATTTAGAAATGAATTGCAATTAAAGTATCATATATTAAAATTATTTAGAAATAAATTATAATTAAAGTATTTAAATAAATTTTAATTATCTATAAGAAGGCTATAAATGATAACATAATAAAAGAATTAAAAAGAATTAAAAATATAATGAAGCCGAGTTGAGTTCGAGTTCGAACCTTATCGAGTCGAGCCCGTAAAAACTCGGCTCGACTCGAGTATTTAATCGAGCCCAAAAGTTTGTTTGAGTTTAATCTCGATAACGAATTCGAGTCGAGTCGGGTTAATCGAGCCGAATCCGAGCCGATCTCAAAAAAACTCGGCTCAGTAATGTATTTTCAGACTAGACTAGAGCATGAATTGATTGCCCAGGGCTAGGGGTAGCAATTTCGGGTTTTGGGTCGGGTTGACAGACTCGGGTCAGAATTTTAACCCAACTCGAAGTCAACCCGAAATTTTAATGGGTCAGAATACCCAACCCTACCCGACCCTGACCCGAAATACCCATAAGTAACCCGAAATTTTAATGCTTATTTATTAATAAATATAAATATTTAATAGTAAATTAATAAAATTAATTATTTTTATTATAAATTTATTTTTAATAATAGTTAAATGAAATATATAATATTTAAATAAATAATTAATATATAAATAATATTAAATATATTTAATTTATATTATATATATAGTTTCGGGTTGATTTCGAGTTACTAAGTTTCGGGTAGCCCAAAATCAACCCGAAAATGATCCGATTTTTTCGGATCAGTTTAGGCTCAACCCGAAATTGACCCGAACCTGAAAACCATCAAACTGAATTCGTATTTTTCGGGTCGGATAGTCGTGTCGAGTCCAAAATTGAGCAGGATAGCCGGACGAATATTGTTAGATGTACTAAATTATTGTTATATAAGCAAATTTCATTAGTGAGTAAAACAGAACTATTTTGTGGTTTTACATCATGCAAAAGCTGCAGACTGAATGCAAAAAGTAATGTTTTCATTCTTGTCATTTCAAAAGTAGCCATATACTCAAGTCAGGAACGATATTTATAATTTTTTGTTTGTATCAATTGTATTAATCTTACAAGTGTTACAAAACTAATTTGAACATAAAATTACATAATCTCTGGGGTAAAGCACTTATTATAAGTTAATACATGTACGTGGGTTCTATGTTTCATATTTGTGTTTTTAGTTTCTCAACTGTGCCACCGTATGACAGTTGGATCTGTTGAGAACTTGATATCTCATTTTATTAATTCCTCTCTACCTAATCTTCAGCGAGTTCCACACCAAGTGTGTAATGCCAAAAGCTTATCCTCATCCTAAAGGCATATATTACTTGCACAAAATGAGAAGAGAATTGATGTTGCTATTGCCTCTAGATCAACAAGTGCAGATAAGCATAGACATTTCTTGACGAATTGTACACAAGTCAATGTATGCGGATAAGGTAAGTTTAACATTAATTCTTTTTGTTGTTTTCTTTGCTTTACTTTCTAAGTTTTTTTGTTGCTGACTTGCCGCCCCTAAACCCTGATACCAAGTGAAACACTCCAAGTCCAAGCCCACAACCCAACGTGTACGAGACTGTTTAAAAACCTCACAAGCTGGTCTTGAAGAACCACCAACTTGGGTACACGTTAGTGGTAAACTTGTGGTTATACAGACATTCCAACTTATTTATCTAGCCGATGTGGGATGTTACATACTATACTAGTAATAAATGACATATGTTTTCTTATATTGTGTATTGCCCTTGTTGTCATCTTATCTTTTTCGGGTTTCCTTTGCAGTCTACTAATAGTTAATGGTTAAAGGTATGATTGAGTTCTTTAGGACAAAAGGCAAGTGAATGAGTAGTCTCCAAAACTGCAGTATGATTCAGTTAAAAATGTTTATGATCCATCTCCTTCCGGTTCTGCAGGAAATTTACTCTAGCTGGACTCGCAAGGCAGAGCATTTTGCACGATTGACCTGCTAAGTTGTGTGCCCTAGAAGTCGATGCTTTTTTCCCATGATGATCAGAACACGGCAGTGGTAACCCTGTCTTGTTTCTTTTGCTTGAAAGTTGCAATTAGTTATTGTGCTTCGCTGAAGGTTTTAATAATCACAAATTTGTATATGTATGCACGGTGCACCTTGAAAATCTGAGAGCAATATTCCATATATTTAGGTGCAAAGGCGGGGTTGACAAGCATCTTTAGTTGATGGCGGATAGATCTTATAGCATTTAGCCAGGGCTTGCAAGAGAGATTCGTTTTGAGATTATCACAGGAGAGGAACAAGCAAAACTGAATGTCATATTAGTTGCCTAATACTTCAAGCAATCATACATTGTGATAGTACTAGTACATATACATTGTTTGTAGTTCGTTCACCGCATGCTTTGCTGCTTCGCTCATCGGTGGAGCCAACTCCGAGTAGGGACTTACATCTAACTAGCTAGTTGGTGATGCAAGGGAATGATCAGTATCAATACAGTTTGTAGTTCATTTCACCATGTTGACAGTGTTTTCTAAAGGCGCAACATCTGGACAAGGAAAAAAGATCCAAGGATTTACTTTTGCTTTACACAAAATCCATGTTTGTAAAATGATTCTAGGTAACTTTACTCTTGCTGGACACAAAATCCATGTCTGCAAAATGATTCTAGGCAACTCTGAATGGTTTACTACTTGGGTTATTCTATCATTCCCTTGAACTACAAACAATGTATATGACTGTATGTTGCTTGAAATATTAAAGTTCAAACTACTAGCTATGATATTTTCACTCGAATAAACAAGAATCAAAGTTAGATTATTTTTCAACTCGAGAAAAACGTCAGACCATTTGTCATGCACGTACAAGTAATGATTTATTTAAGGCAGGTATGATTACTAATTACAGAAAATGGTCAATATGGAAGATCATATTTTATTAGGACATATATATAATCAACCACTATATTTTTTTCCTTGGAAACGTGCCTCTGCTGCTCTGCACATGAAATTGATCATCATTCCCCGATTCCAGCCATATATGTTAGTCTCTCTCTCCCGTGGCAAAGTTAAAAAAATGTTTAAATTAGAGATCCAAATTTTAATAATAATTAAAAAGATAAAAAATATTATGGTAATTTTTTAATAAAAATAATTTTATATGTTGTCTAAACCCGTGAAAAATACAACAAATCGGTTTTATATTTTTCGGTGTCATTTAACGAATAATAAGAACTGATACAATACAATAATAAAGTTATACATTACATTATTAAATCTATTGATGAATAACTGAAATTTTAAAAAATAAAATTTTTATACATATATATTTTCTAAAAATTATTTATAATGATAAATTTTAATTCTAACATTTTATAAATTTAAAATATCGTAAATTTTGACATGATGATCTGTCTAGTGTCTACTGCTTAATGTACTTTTATTTACTAGCTTAGATCTCATCTGATGCATGAGTTTCCTTTAAAAAAATAATTTATAATAATTTTATAATTAAGTTGTTTATTTTAAAAAAAATTATATTTTATTCAATTTTAATATCAACATATTATATATTTTCTTTTAAATTAGTTATTAATATCGATTAATAATCAAATCTCTATCATTTTATTTACAAATAATATTTAAGGATAATTTTAAATTATTTTTGTATTCATGGAGAATCGAACCTTGAATAATTAATTAAATAACAACTAATTTTTAGACGATATAATGTAATTTTTGTAAAACAAATTTAGGGGTGTTTGGCTTAGCTTATAAGTAATAAGTTACTTTTTTTAAAAAAGTATTTTCATATTTTTTTTTGAAATTAATATTTATTTTAGAAATTTAAGACCAAATCTTATTTTTAAATTTGAAAATAAATTACTTATTTTCAGAAAAAGTACATATATACCAACTTTTTCGGCTACTTATAAGTCTAGACAAACGGGGCCTTAATTTGTCATTACAATGACCACATTTTATTTGCAGGCTTCGAGAGGGCAGTAAAAAGTAAAAATTGGCAGGCAGGAGAGTAAAAAACAGTAAAAAGCAAGTCCGATGAATACAATGCCGTCAATCACACTCAATTCCCAAGACACAGACAAAAATATAATATAATAAAATAAATTAATAAAATAAGAGCCAAATTTCACCACTACCAGCTCACAAGTACCCTCACAGATCCATCCTCACCTATACACACAAACACACTGTATGTATATTTAACTTAACTGACAGTTCATATCTTACCAAATCCATCTCAACTCCAGCTTCTTCTTCATCACATGTATCTATATCTATATCTATACATACAAATCATTAAATTATAAATATATTTACTGTTATAATATTAGTGATGACAGTTGAAGTGAAGTTATAATTACAATTTGAATAGTTTAGATCTGAAATTGNTGATGACAGTTGAATTGAAGTTATAATTACAATTTGATTAGTTTAGATCTGAAATTTAGTGATCGGAGACGAGATGGACGGTGGAGATGGCACGATTAAGCTCGGAACGATTAATATGAGACCGATTGATCGGTGTTTTAACTCGGAGCCGGATGTTTCGGTTTCGTCGCCGGTGACGAAACAGAAAGCGGCGGCTGCGAAGGAGTTTATTGAGAATCATTACAAGAATTATCTTCAAGGATTGCAGGATCGTAAAGAGAGGTCAATTTTCAATATCTCGATATGTATTTAACTATTTTGTGTAGCTAGACTCGCGTTCAGGTGAGAACAGAACAGTTTTAGTGCGAGAATTATCGTATTGCATATGTTTTTGTGTGTATTAGATTGTTAGTGTATGTACTGTGTCGGTTTCTGGATGATAGTTGATTTTACTTTTGGCACGAAAAGTTTAAATTGAGTAATTGTAATTGATGTTATACGAGTCAAGCCACTATTATTTAGGAACTGAGGGGTTATGTGAAATTCTTTTGTGTATTGGAGATAGTGTTTGTGTGTAGTGAAATTGTGTGAGAGAATGTTCAAGAGAGTTGATTCGAGCTGTATGCGTACTGATTATGAGTTGTAATTAGATTCGTAGATGATAAAAATAGATGTTTTACTTCTTATTTGATGTTAATGTGTGTATATATATATGTATGTATGCATGTAGATACAGATAGATGTAGAAATTAATAATTTTTTTATATATGTGAGTTCTGATTGTGGTTGTTTTGTTAGGAGGCGAGCATTGAAGATGAAGGCGCAGGAAGCGCAAGTGTCGAANAACAGTTTTAGTGCGAGAATTATCGTATTGCATATGTTTTTGTGTGTATTAGATTGTTAGTGTATGTACTGTGTCGGTTTCTGGATGATAGTTGATTTGACTTTTGGCACGAAAAGTTTAAATTGAGTAATTGTAATTGATGTTATACGAGTCAAGCCACTATTATTTAGGAACTGAGGGATTATGTGAAATTCTTGTGCGTATTGGAGATAGTGTTTGTGTCTAGTGAAATTGTGTGAGAGAATGTTCAAGAGAGTTGATTCGAGCTGTATGCGTACTGATTATGAGTTGTAATTAGATTCGTAGATGATAAAAATAGATGTTTTACTTCTTATTTGATGTTAATGTGTGTATATATATATGTATGTATGCATGTAGATACAGATAGATGTAGAAATTAATAATTTTTTTATATATGTGAGTTCTGATTGTGGTTGTTTTGTTAGGAGGCGAGCATTGAAGATGAAGGCGCAGGAAGCGCAAGTGTCGAATGAGGAAGAAGAGCAGATGATGAAAAATTTGGAAAGGAAAGAAACAGAGTATATGAGATTGCAGAGGCATAAGATGGGAATTGATGATTTTGAGCAGTTGACTGTCATTGGTAAAGGTGCATTTGGCGAGGTACAGTTTGTTTCCGCTCAATTTCTTATTTTAGATTTATAATTACAATTGTAAGTTTACTTAATGATTAATCGATTTGCATTTGCTTTTTTAGTTGGATTTGGGTAGTAGTATTGTCTGTAGCATTCAATTTTGTTTGCATCTTCTGTTAAATAGTAGATAAACCAGTTCAGTTAGATCTTACTTCCTCTAATTCATTATATTTGTACTGGTTCGAGTATTATAAAGTTCATATTTTCTTCTTTCTCAAAATTTTCATAGATCTGATCTGAATTTTAAAGTTTAAAGTGTTGCTAGATATTGTTCAGTAGTATCTACAAGTTTGAGCATGATATATTACATGCTTTCTGACATTTGGTAGATATGTATATCTGAATATAATATTATTATGTCTAGTCTTTGTGATTTGNAGTATCTACAAGTTTGAGCATGATATATATCACATATGTTACATGCTTTCTGACATTTGGTAGATATGTATATCTGAATATAATATTATTATGTCTAGTCTTTGTGATTTAACCACTGGTTTATGCTTTTACTTAACTTGATGCTCAAGCATAACTGTGAATGACTAGTCCACATCTATAAAACAATATACCCTCGCACATAATTGTGTTGCACGTATAACTGATTAGAAAGTATATTTTCTCATGGTTGACTTTATTTCTTTACTAATAGTTTCTTCTTCTTTTCNAAGCATAACTGTGAATGACTAGTCCACATCTATAAAACAATATACCCTCGCACATAATTGTGTTACACGTATAACTGATTAGAAAGTATATTTTCTCATGGTTGACTTTATTTCTTTACTAATAGTTTCTTCTTCTTTTCTCCTTTCCTTTTTCTATTATTGACTGTTTTATTTCCTCTCCCTATCATTGTTGGTAGTTTCATCATTTATGCAAAAGTTAAGTTAGACAGCGTTGCTTTTGATCAGTAACTATAGCTCAAAGGTCTTGGAGAGCCATAGTTGCATAGTAGTGCATCTCATTGTTACAGACCCACTCATAGTGACAGTTAGGTAGATAAAATAGATTGTTTCAGACCTACCTGTTTGATATATATACTGTATTCATGATGGTATTTTTTTTTCAGGTTAGGTTATGTCGTGCTAAAAGTACTGGAGAAATTTTTGCACTAAAGAAATTGAAGAAATCTGACATGCTTAGCCGTGGACAGGTGATAAGGAATAGTACACTTTATATACTATACTGGGGAATTATAGCTTCTAAAACCATGATAACCTTATGTATTGGCATCAGCATCTTCACAATTTTAAAAGCAATGATTTTATTATTTTTCATGTAGCTTCTTCTAATATCTTCCCAGAAACACTAAAATTATGATAATTTAGAATTTTTGAACTTATTGCAGGTTCATAATAACACATGATATATGCTNGTATTGGCATCAGCATCTTCACAATTTTAAAAGCAATGATTTTATTATTTTTCATGTAGCTTCTTCTAATATCTTCCCAGAAACACTAAAATTATGATAGTTTAGAATTTTTGAACTTATTGCAGGTTCATAATAACACATGATATATGCTACTAGTTTGTGTCAAATTTTAAATACAAAAATTATTATATTACATACATGATATATGCAAGCACCTGTGTATGTAGTTGTAGTTTTGAAGCCTTGCCTATGATATGTCTTCACCTCAATTTACTAACTTGCATATTTGGAACTGGTTTTAGGTTGAGCATGTTCGGTCTGAGAGAAATTTGCTTGTGGAAGTTGATAGTCGGTGCATAGTAAAACTTTTCTGTTCTTTTCAAGATTCTGATTTCTTGTACCTTATAATGGAATATTTACCTGGTGGTGACATTATGACCTTACTGATGAGAGAGGATATTCTTTCCGAAAATGTTGCACGATTTTACATAGCGGAAAGTGTTTTGGCTATCCATTCAGTCCACCAACACAACTACATACACAGGTGCTTCATCCAAGCTTGCACGTTGATTTGCTTCTTTACAAGTGTTAATTATCTATGTAACTGAAGTGCTTTGG
>QRFB01003280.1:0-12167 GCA_008931105.1 Oenanthe javanica | reverse complement strand
TATAGTTTGAACTTTAAGCTGAGAGGTGTATATATATTTGTTTCCAGGGACATAAAACCAGATAACTTGATACTGGACAGAAATGGTCATTTGAAGCTCTCTGATTTTGGCTTGTGTAAGCCCTTGGACAACAAATTCTCATCTATTATGTTGGAAGATGAAGATTTTTCAAGTCAGGGGTCTTTAGGTGACAGTGAAGGGGATCCCACTTGGTTAATGCCAAAGGAAAAATTAGAACAGTGGAAACGAAATCGTCGGGCGCTGGTATATTCTTGTCCATTTTACTTCCTTCTTACTTCCTGGTTGTACTGTGAACCAGACTCATAATAACATAATTCACCTGTAGCTTGTACTGTGCACCAGTACTCATAATAACATAATTCACCTGTAGCTTTTTCAAATTATTTGATCACCATATGCTGTCATCTTGATTCTTTTGCAGGCTTACTCTACTGTTGGAACTCTTGATTATATGGCACCTGAAGTTCTTCTTAAGAAAGGTTACGGTATGGAGTGTGATTGGTGGTCTTTAGGGGCAATCATGTACGAAATGCTAGTAGGCTATCCTCCCTTTTGTTCAGAGGACCCGAGGATTACATGTCGAAAGGTATTCTGCTAATTGTAGTTCTTAAGCCTGTTTGGTGATAGCGATTTTATTGTTTTTTGATAATGAGAACAAGGTAGGCTAAGAATGGTCTTATTTAGGAAGCATGTACGCATATTGTGTTGGTTTTCATATGTCAATTATTTCTTGCTAGTTTCCTCTCATCTCCAACTGAAAGCAACTTCACATTTCAGTGATGTTTCTAATTTTCATGTTATATAACATTTATTTATATATGTATTAGATAATCAACTGGAGAACATGCTTAAAGTTCCCTGACGAACCAAAGGTACCAAATGTAGCTAAAGATTTGATATGCCGTTTGCTGTGTAATGTTGAAACAAGACTGGGGACAGGAGGAGTCGAAGAAATAAAGGTAATGATATATAAATTAGTGATTCTTTCACTCTTATTATTTAAATATCAAATAATATGTTTGACCTTCTGTCCAGTAAAGATGACAGAGCCACACGCATTTATCATAAAGTGAACTTAAAAATAGTTTTGAAGCCAATCTGTGAATATGCTACAAAGTATCTTGCTTTCAGTTTGCAACATCTGTGACTGATATAAATCCCCATGTATCTCCAGGCACATCCATGGTTTAATGGTGTCAACTGGGACACGTTGTATGAGAATGAGGCTGCCTATAAGCCTACAGTCAGTGGAGACCTGGACACGCAAAATTTTGAGAAGTTTACGGCAAGTACATCGCTGTTGTGCATTAAATCATGTGATTTCTATTAGAAAATTAATAAATCTGATTTTAGCAAGTAATATGATTTTAACTATCCATATTACTAAATCTTACAAATTGTTATTTTTTATATCATCAAATATCATGTTTAAAATACACATTCCACTTATGCAAAAATTTACATCTTCGTATTTGTATCCCTCTTGCAAAATATGAGGTCATTTTCAATAAATTGACTTTACATTTATGCTCTGAGTGTTATTTGTGAGTCTCAATTTTCTACCTTCCTTTGCTACGAGGCTGTGGTTATTCTTAGAAGCCTTTCTTTTTAATAGGTTGAAGGCCCTCCATCGTCTGGACCACGAGTTGGACCCTGGCGAAAGGTAATGGCTGTGTGATTGATATATATTTTTTGTGTCTCCTTGAGTAGCATGTCATGCAAGACACAATAACACAAGATATGAAGTGTTGCTCCCTTTACAGAAAATAAATTTAATGCATGTTTCTTCTCTGTTTAATGCTTATCTATTCATAAATTAGTTTTCAAATGTTGCATAATCTCTCAAAAACTTGTTCGTAATTATAAAGTTATGTTAAGTGTTTTTTGAACTTTTGTGTGATCATGGTGACTTTAGACTTCTGGAGTGGTTCATGAATTGATGTTTCTGTTCTTTTTGTTTTATATAATGCGGTGCTTCTTATATAGGGTTTTCCCCCCGAGATCATATAGTTTGATAGTTTCTATGGTACTACCCATGACATATCTGTTATTGAGGTATCTGATCTCATTTCTTCTCTTCCTCCGGAATAGAAATTTATAAATACGTAATACAGCTGCTGCTTTTAGCTTTTTGATAGCAGATTAGTAAATAGGATTATATAAACATACTGTAGCCAAAAGTAAAGGAAAAATTAAATTAAAAATAAAAATAGATGAAAGAGAGAACGGAAATCATTCTAGAGACCTGAAAATACTGGGATTGTATGATTTGTTGTGACATGGAATCATGATCAAAGAAATCTTTTGTGCTGACAGGATGATTATGTCTGAACTTTTGTGTTTCTGTAATCTCTTAATATTGTTCCCATTATAAATTTAATTCATCTCCATGTTGCAGATGTTGACATCAAAAGATTCCAACTTTATAGGATATACTTTTAAGAAATCAGATATGCTAAAATCAGTTGGAAGTTCAGGTATGCTGCATACAGTACTGTGCTGTTACACTTGCAGTTACAGTTACTTTGTAGTATTATTTTGTTATTTTATTTTTCCACATTTGAACCACATCAACTATTAAAATGAGCTAACATGGAAATGTATCAATTAGTAGTAGCAAACAGGAAGCCATACCATTTTAATGTTTGAAGATTTAGATATGAGAAATCACCGTTGTTGGAAGTTTTGACTTCACTGAATATGAAGTATGAACTAATAGGATTTTTGATGTTATCCCTAAGAGGTTCAAAGAAATTTGTGTTGCACCTTTTACCTAAATATAAATATACTATATAGTAGAAGTTGATTGTACTCCAAATTCATATGATGATTTTTGAACTTGAGGAAGTTCTTGATTAACATAAAATTAGATTGTACCATCACATATTTTTCAGTTTACTTGTCATTGCAATGACCCTTCTTATGCATGTTAAACAGGCACAATCAGGAAGGCAAATGGATTGTCGAAACCTCCATCTCTTGTATCCTTGTTCGGTATGATCTCATTACCCCAAGCACACTTTACTTTTGCATATGCTTTCAAGTTTATTCATGATAAGAAATTATTTCATTGAAACTTCACTTGATAATGTAGAACAATATATATTCATGCACATCTCTACTGATTAACCACACCTCATCTGTATCATAAGTTTCATCATTAGTGGTTGTGATAGTCTAATGTAGATATTGATGTTATGTTTTAGGCTTTTTCTGGCATTAAGTTCAGCCAGTGAGTTTAGAATTTCCAAGATTGTGTGAAAATGGCGTGCAATGAAGATGAGTTGGGTAGAAAGTTGTTAGTAGGATTGGTCTCTTATATATGAACACCCTTTATAAAACAAAAATAATCTCTATGAATCGAATTTGGTGCTAAAATATCCCTTCTTGCAGGTGAAGTAAACATACAAGAAACTGCAATGGCAGAGGATGATCAGGAGGGTAAAAACTGATGCTAGCCAAAACATTATTTGTTTTAAGGTTTCTGATGCGAGATGGAACAGTCAGGGCATGAAGATCAACTCCAAAGATCACATGATTTTGCAAATTTTCTTTTCTTAATTATTTTTGGTTATATAATTTCTAGTTAATTATTATATAACCACTTTTGGGAAGTTTTTGTGGGACGGTCACTAGTGTTTTGTTGTATACTTGTATGTGCATATGTATGAAAGATCATTTAGTAACAAAAAGAGAGTATGAAAGATCAATGTGGTATCTTATATGTGGTAAACTATAGTATTCTCTAATTTTAAGTAGAGATCTCTATTTTATAGATGTTAATCCTTGGATAATTTTATTCCATTCTTCAAATAAAAATATCTCGAGGGTAAATGTTGTATATTATATTTGATAAACGTGATTTTAAATATAGAAATCGAGTCATTTGTTGAATAAATGTATTTGTCATTATATTCTTAAGTACAAGCTTTTAAATTCAAATATATTGAAGTGCACATAGGGAGCCTCAGGGGGGATACGGCTCACAAACTCACAAATCTGAGTGCGTATTAAGTGGTGTTTGGTTGGTTGTTAGAAATGAAAATTGGAAACTGGAATCTGGAATAGAGGGTATGAGACGGGAATGAGAATGGTATGAAATTGTAAATAGTAAGGAGGGTATGGTTTGGTTGGTTGTTAGGAATGGAAATTGGAAACGGGTGATTTGGTTGGTTGTTAGTAATGGAAATTGGAAACTGAAATAGAGGGTATTGGAATAGAGGGTATGAGAATCGGGAATGAGAATAGTATGTAATCGCTAATAGTAAGGAGGGTATGGTTTATTCAATTATAATAAAGAATGAGTTCCAGACCATTAATTTCAGAAAAAGCACAGTTAATGATTAATTGCTTATTTTTTATTAAAGAAGTTTTCAACATATTAAACGTTTTTCAAATACTTCCTCCATGCCCTCTTACTTTATCTTTTTGAAAAAAAATTGTCCCTAAATAGTTGTTCATATCTTATTTCAATGTATATTTTTACAATTTTTTCCAAGATTACCCCTACTCCTATTTCCTATGTTGGACTCTACAACTCATTTTCAAATTTATTTTATTATTCGAGACATTGATTAGGGACAAACAAAGAAACAAATCATATTCGAAATTTTAGGAAAAGCTCGACAATTTTTTTTTAAAAAAGAAAAACAACGAATTAAAAATTTTAATAAATTTATAACAAATTAACTATGTGGTCAGATCCCTGGCAAATGGTTGCCAAGAAACCATTATATAACAAAATGTTTCTACACCGTCGGATGAACAAATCAACGTCCAGAACTAGAACATTTTTTAATACGGGTGTGGGCCGCTTTTATTAACCGCCACTCATGTATCTGTGTATATGTAAACCTAGCACACTCATGTGTAAACCTAGAAAAAATTCATGTGTAAATTTAAATATTATATATTTTTAAACTTGTAAATTAAAATGGTGTAAAGTTTTCATCATATAAATAAATGTAAAGTTTTCATCATATAAATAAATGATTAGATTATATTATATTTACAATAAAGATATAATAATAATAAAATTATATTATATTAATTGTGTATAAATTTATAAATAATAATATATTATTTTATTGTAAATATAATATAATATAATATTAGACAGTGATATATGTCTATAAAAAATATTATAAATTTAATATACTAAAATAATGATATGAAATATATAATATAAATTATTTATATTTTAGTTTATAATTTTAAAAATATATAATATTTTAAATTTACACCTGAATTCTTGTGTAACCATTTGTACTTGTGTAACCATTTATACGTCTATAAAGAAAGCATTTGTTGTACAAATGGTTTCCTAGCGACCATTTGCCGGGGATCTATCTCATTAAGTATTGCTCCCACCATCCCAGATTGATAGTCATTTTTGAGAAAAAAATTATCCTATAACACATGTTCATTATCTTTTATCAATACAATTTTATAATTAAAATTCTAAAATAACCATTTAACTAAAGTATTTGTATTAGTATTGTCAATTAATGTAATATAATTATCATTCAAATTATGCATTGAAACTATCTCAATCATTATAATTAATATGAATATAAATGGAAAATATTTTTTATGTTAGAAAATCGTAATATGCGTAATTTTTTTAAAAATTACATGTAAAATGGGACAGAGTACTTCAATTTATTAAATATTCCATCCGTCCTATTTTAACTGCTTTTTAGAAAATAGTTTTTGTTCTAAAATAATTGATGATTTCTTGGTTTACTATTAAAAAGTGATTGACTTTTAATTATTTACTCATTAATGACACTTATAATTCTCAATGCATAATACCCCGTGCAATATTCATTTTTCATTTAATTAATTTAAATAGAGATATTACTCACATTAGTGTGTTTGATTATTGTGCTTAATTACTCTTATAAATATTTTACTAAATATCAAGTATTGAAACCCTTTAAAACTTTTTAAAATTGGTCCAGGTATAGTTATCTAAAAAAGCAGTTAAAACAGTAGAGATGAGTATTTCATAAAAATAAATTTGTACTTGTGTATTTATTTTCTTTTCAGACACATGTTCAACACTTTAAAACCGTGTTTTGTTGAAGAAAGCTGAGAGTTCCCCAAAAACAAACCTTAAAAATTGTGAGCAGCTAAAAATCATCTTCTTTTTTCACAGCTTCCCCGTTATATCGGCGTCAAATCTACTCACGTTGACAACTTCGAGGTACTTTCTTTCAATCCTTCTAATCATTTCACATAATTTATTTACTAAATTTCCACTAATTTTGCCTTGTTGAGTTGCAATTAAATCAAGAATTAGCCACTAATGTAATGTTGCTACATTTTCCTAGGGTTCTTTTACATTTGACATTTACATTACAATGCCCTCGATTATCTCGGTTTCCAAGGCGCTGGGGAGCTATTTGTTGCCGAGAAATGGTGGTAGGAAGCTGGTTAATTGTTATAATAATGTGGGGGGAATGGGGAATTATGTTCGGGTTCGATGGCTGAGTAGCGTTGGTTGTGTTGATAAATTTTCGGGGGTTAATGATTCTGTTTGTTCGGAGAGAAAGGATGTTTGGTTTCCGATAGGAGGAGGTAGGTGTAATGGTTTTGTTCAAAGGAGGGGGTTTCTTGGTTGTGGCGATGGGGATGAGGGAAATGTTTTGGCTAAAGTTCACGAGGAGAAACGCGTTTTAGGGTGAGTTGTGTTTGAGTTTTCGTTTTTGCTATATTGAAGTGCTATTAAGACGTTAACAGTTGTAGTAGCTTAACTAGTAGTTGTGCTTATTTATATTATAAAGGTTGCATTTTGTTGAACTTATTAATAGCTGTAGATGTTTTAAGTGTAGTGTCATTTCCGGGAGAAGATTAAAGTTTAATATTTGTGTACGTATTTAATAAATTTTCCTTTTAGAGTACTTTGGAAAGCTCATGACTTTAGTAGATGTGTTTTTCCGTGGTGTCTTGATCCATCAACTAATCTAGTCAATGACAACCAAAAAGTATGACGATCGTGAAAATTATTGCTACTAACAATGTTCTTATGATAGTAAAAGTCCTCGCTAAAGTGTAACTGAGCCAATGCTATAATTATGGGAATAACTAAACTCCTTTGGATAAGTTCTATTTGCGTGGGAAGAAACCCCAAGGGGAAATGATATTGTTTAATTATCTATGTACAACCAATGTCTATAGTTTATATATACCTTGGAAATAACCTTTGCACTCTTTTCTNTAAAGTTCTTTGATTTATTTACCAAATTGTAAATGAATTTGTGGTTATTAACTCATGATTGCAAGTTATGTGTTTGTTGTTATGTTCATCAAGTTAATTGACCTCATGCTTCTTTTACTGCAGACTACTGCGTCTGAAAGTCGCCTGTTCCATCATTTGATTAACATTTGGGAATTCAATCCGGGTCCAGTCCCAGGAACATGTAGTATGTATTTCTTGGTAGACTTTAAGTTCCAGTCACCATTTTATAGACAGGTACGTTCTTCACTGGTTTAGTTGCTTCTCCTTATAGTTTCTTATAAAGACACAATTAAAAATGCATACTAGAGAAGCATGCACCTAATTTCCAGTTAATATGTTAGAATTCTAGCTGCTGATTTCTAAAAACACCATTTTATGCAATTATAAACTGATTGCGTTGTTGATGATTCGTGAACTTAAATATGCCATGATGGGCTCACAAGCTGTGTACGTGCTTGAAGTTTGTGGCACACATGTGGCATTTTATATGTAGTTTCTATGTGCATTGTGCAACATTTAGTGCTGAGTGCTAAATGTTATCCATTTGCAGCAGGTTCATTTGGTCATCATATAGAATCAACTTGGGACTTGTGAGTAAAACATGCTAGAAAAAAATTCAAAAGTTTATTACACAGTTTATATTACCAACTAGAGATAGGTGATGAGCTCTATCAATATCTTAATATCTACTAGTGAGTTTATAATTGAGATACTATTATTTGTGAGGGCACAATATTATAAAATAATAAGGGTTAAACAAGTTACCCATGCGTGATACCTTTCGTACAAACATTGGGGCTACTTTTTTAAAAGACTAGAAGTACTGGTGCTGGGATTGATAGTGATAGGGTTCAAATCCACGAAAATATTATTCTAGGAAATCAATTCCTGCAAACAGATATTACTTTGCGAAATTTATGGTGGAGTCGATAAAATGAATTAAAAAAATAATCATATAGATATTGTTAATGGTTTTTTGATTGCTGAACTTATGATCGTAGCTTACTACCTGGCCTACGAGATGATTCTTTTAGGAATTGAAAGGAAGGTAGAACATTCTATCAATTTGTAAGTTATAGGTAGTATCTTCTTACTGTAATACAAGAAAATTTCTCAAGTTAAAACTTCAAAATTAGAAGGCTATGTATGAGATAAATGACCAAACTTACCAACCTTGAGACAACTGAACAAGTGAAATTAGTTATAATTTTGATATGATGAATTATACCCATTTTACACCTTTAAAAAAAAACCAGTCTCTGTATATATACTTCCACAGTTCCACAAGTTCGTATTTATTGTACTTTATTCTTCCCTGCTACAACTAGGCTGATGAACCTATTACTTTCTAAAAATATTAGTACTAGTTCATAGTTGTGAATTACTATATTTTAAACCTGGAAAGATATTGATCCTGGCAGTACAATACACACAATTTTATGAGTCATTGTTGAAGCTTGTATGCATAAAACTTGAAAAGATTGCAGAGAGTTATGCATTTTTTTACTGCTTCTCTCCTAGCTAATTGTTGCTCTCTATGTACTACAGATGGCAACAATGTTCTTTCAGGAGGTAGCAACAAGACTCGTCGGTTCATTCAATGACCGTTGTAGTTTGATTTATGGACCAAAAGTACCCGTTTCTACATATAATTATCAAAAACTAGACGCATGATACTCTGGGTTTATTTAATTTTCTAAGTTTTTGTAAATTTGAATGTTATATGAGGTCTACTGATGACATGTAGAGATAATATTGCATAAAATCAATTAATATTCTTCCTTGTAATCAAATTGAGATATATGCAAGTTCAAATTTGGTGCACTGTGTCATGATCCATTCCAGAAATTAAAATTTGCAGTGGAGGTGCAAGTAGTAGATTTATTTATTCTTTATGAAATAAAACGATCGAGTACATTTGATCTTTGAAAAGGGAGTCCTTTTTCTGAGAAGTTAGACTGTTAGAGAAAAGTTTAAAAGCCAGTAGAGAAATTGTGGCGCAAACTTGATGGTCAAGGTAAAAGTGATAAACAAACTTAAAACTTCAATAAGCTTCTAAAGAATAGGCCGCCAGCTACAATGCTGCTACGAGTTGGAGTATACATTACAAATTAGCATTAGAAACGGCATATACATTACAAATCACTAATACATCTCTTTAGAAATTACCTATTACTCAGTAAATACTATGAACTTGTAACGTTATGTACTTCATCCCTCTTACATCCAACCCTCCACAGCTCCACCTCAAACAAATTGAATGATTTTCGAAAAACAATGGCAATGACATATATGTACAAGATATACACAGTTTTCTTTTCCACACTGCATTGTTCATGTAACGAGGAGAGTCAGTCGACTGTGAAATGCCTACTAAGGATGAACGGGGCACAGCAGCAACATTACATTAGCTCCATGTGTTGGCATAAGGTCAAAGTCCTTTGGAATGGGACTTCTTTTTGCCCATGAACATGAAAAACTTTGGGAATATTGATTTCTTTTTCTTCTTTTTTACTTCAGGAGATATATCAGCATCGGTGTTGCTCAAGTCATGAGCTGGCTCAGTTTTATGTTGTTCATGCTCACCCCTGCACTTTCTCAACTCCTGTTCTACACTTAACTTCGCCTCATTAGCCTTTTTAGCTTTCTGTCTTGCTATTTCCAGTTCTTCCTTCTTAGTGGCCAACTCAGAAGTAACATTCTCTAACTTTCCCAAGCTTCTTACCTCTGATTCCTTCGCTGCCTCGATAAGAGAGAGAGATTCAGTCACTCTCTCATTTGCTCGTACCTCTGTTTCATGGGCATGCTTACTGAGCTCGTAGTACTCTTTCAAAGAAACCGTAATGGTATCTGGTGAATCCTCATTGCTAGGAGTTTGAGCTGCTTGTAGCGCGTCAATTGTAGCGAGAGCCAGCCTCTCTGCTGCCTTTGCAGCCTCTATCTCCTTTTTAGTTGCAAGAATTCTACCTGCAGTGGTACTAATTCTTGCCTTTGATTGATTATCTTCCTCCTTTGCCTTTTCGAGCTCTTCGTGAGCAACTTTAGCAAGTGATTTTGCTTGATCTGCCTCTTCATCTGCTTTCTGTAATTTCTTAGGTAGCTCGACCATCTCTTCTCTTACTTCTCTCTCCTTCACCTGAACAAGAGAAATCTCTGTCTTGGTCCTTTCAAGCTCAGCTTCGATAGAAGCAACTGTTGCTGAGGCTGTTTTTTCTCTCTGCCTAGTAGTTTCTTGTGCTGACTTTTCACTTTCTATATTTGATTTTAATGGTGTAACAGCTTCTTTTAACAGATTTACTTCATTTTTAGCTTTCTCCATGTTGTGCTTTACTTCTTCGAGATTCTTTTTGGCTGAAGCAATTGCTGCGTGTATGCCACCATCAGTGTTGTTGTCCTGCCCCTCAAGGTTTTCTTTTGCAATTTCACCAGTTTCTAACTTTGTTTTCGATTCCATATATGCAGAAAATTCAGCTTTTAAGTCCTGTAATAAAGCTGATGCAGTATTTAATTTTGACTTGACGTCCTTTGACATCAAGATTTTCTGGTTTTGTTTCTCTAGATCCTCTTCTGCCTGCTTCAATTCCTTTTCTTGATTTTGAATATCCTGTTCTTGTGCCTCAGCTGCACCAGTTCTATGTTCCTCCGCCTCCAAATGAGCAGCATGTGCAGACTCCAGGGATTCTTTTGTTGACATCAGCTCAACAGTCAATTTCTCAACTGTCTTCTCAACTTCCTTGGAATCAGAAACAGCCTTCTCGGCCTTCATTACAGCTGTATGTCTATCATTGATCAGTGAAGCATAATCCTTGCATAGTGTGTCCAACTCTTTTTTCAAAGATTCTAAATCTGCCACAGCCGCTAAATGCCTAGCCTTGGCAACCTCAAGTTCTTTCTTGATTGCAACACTAGACTCGTTAGCAATCCCGTGCTCTACCTCCTCCACCCTGAGTTTGGCAAGTTCAGAGTCCTGTTTCGCTTGATGCTCTTCCTTTTCTGCTCTCTCTAGGTTGAGTTTAAATTCTTCTACAAGTCTCTTTGTGTTATCTAGCTCCTTCAATATTTGGTTCTTCGATTCTTCAGCTGTTTCAGACTGTTTCCTAAGAACAGGTATCTCCTTTTCCACTTTCTCAAGTTCGTCTTCTATAGTTTTTTGTCTCTGCAGGAACCAGGGCGAAAAATTATTGGAATATGAATTAATGTTGTGTTACTAATGCAATGTTCCATGAAAGTTAAGAAAGCAAATTTTGAAATTCAAAGTTGAGGTCAAATGAGTTTAAAAAGCATATTACCTCCAAAGAACGGACTTTGTGGGCTTTCCAGCTTGTAATTCCCCCGAACTTAGACACAGCATCTTTAACAGATACAACTGGTACTGCTGTTACAACCGCAGCTGCAGCTGATACCCGAGAAGCATCATTAAATGACTTTCTATAGAGTTGAGAGTCCCGAGAAACTTCTTCAGCTGACTTTGTAGGTATTTGACTCGCAGACTTTTTCAGCTGAGGGGATGGGGAAGAATTTGCAGCTGAGGCGTTCAGCACAACTGGAGGTCCATCAGAAGTATCTTCTTTTGTTTTAAGCTCAGGATATGCAGTGACTGCCACTTGAGAATCAATTGCCTGTGCACTATTACTTGATGAAAACGAAGCTTTTGTTTCAGGCAAATGTCCATTAGAAACTTTGGTACTATGATTTGCAGCAGTTTTCTCTGTTAAAACTTCACTTTGTTGATTTCCTTCCTCAATTTTTAAACTCTCCATTCAACGAAATTCCAAACTGTCAAAATCAACTCAGTATATCTGAAATCCAAATCGTGTAAAAAAAGTTAACAGCCAAAAATTAAGCTCAAGAACAGTCATATTAAGCGGTGGCAATTTGCACGAGAGCAAATAATAACAAACTA
>QRFB01003279.1:2071-30025 GCA_008931105.1 Oenanthe javanica | reverse complement strand
GATATGATATTTGTCCAAGTTTATGTTGACGATATTATATTTGGTTCTACTAATGAAAACTTGTGCAAGAGATTTGTTAAGTTAATGTAGAGTAGGTATGGAATGAGCATGATGGGTGTTTGTCATTCTTCCTTGGATTGTAAGTAGAGTAAAAGGATGATGAAATTTTTATTTGCCAATCAAAGTACATAAGGGATCTTCTAAGAAAATACTGTCTAGAAGATTCTTCACGGGCAAAAACCCCAATGCCAACAATCACCAAGCTTAAAAAAGATGAAACTAGTAAGAAAGTTGACATCACAAGCTACATAGGTATGATAGGCTCATTATTATACTTAACTGCATGTAAACCTGATATAATGTTTGCAACATGCGTATGTGCAAGGTATCAATCTGATCCTAGGGAATCTCATCTTATAGCTGTTAAACGTATATTTAGATATCNGACTTGGAAAAGGCAAAACCATTACTAGGTTCATTCTCTCAACAGAGTGAGTCTATTGAATTCAGCTTGTCAACCAATGATACTAAATGAAGAGTTAATTTCATCTGACATTTTCAAAAAATCACAAATAAATTGTTTTATTTTTAAGGACCAACAATTGGTATCCAAAAGGGACCAATAATTAGGACCAAGAGGGAGCAACTGGAATGTCACAGGAATNATTATGCAGGATGAAGGATGGACATGAAAAGTACATTTAGAAGCTGTCAGTTTCTAGGAAGTCGGTTGATCTCCTGGTATATCAAGAAAGAACACTCAGTATCTACCTCGACAGCGGAAGCAGAATACATTGTGGCAGGTAGTTGANGGATGAATTGACGGAAGCAATTATTCTAAACTTTCATATCAAGGAAGGAAGGATGATTGATGATTTTGACTGAATCAATNATTATGGACTTGCGCTAACTAAAATTCCAATACTTTGCGATAACACAAGTGCCATAGTAATTTCTAATAATCTNGATGATTTTGACTGAATCAATATGCCTCCACAGGCGTTAGGAGGAAACTTGAATCATTTACTACATTATAGATCCTTGTCTCCCTCCCCAAATGGAACATATTTGTATTCCTAATGGAATAGATCATCTTAGATGATCAGTAACTCACTGAATCTATTCCTAAAGCAATTCAGTTTTTAAAGTCAAATATTGTAATAAATTCAATTGAGGACAGGGATTTACGAAACACCATTGCACCACCAGCGACCTCTCTTGAAGGGGTTATGGTGATCTTTCTTTGAGGTACAAGAGACTGTGTCATCTGTACTAAGAGAGAAACAGTATTGTGAGAAGAATGTGAAACACAAGTGAGAAAGAGTGAAAATATATATTCTATGAGTGAAACACTTAGAGAGTATATGAGCGAAACACTTGTGAGGAACACAAAGTAAAATCACACACTAGCACAATTACCAAATCTCATTCCCAATTCCCTGTTACAGATTTCTAATGTTACTCAACTAAGGGGAAATAAATTTCTTCTGATATTAAGGATTCTGAAGAGGATTACTCAACTAAGGGGGAGAAGTTTGAACAATATCCAAAAAGAAAGAAGTGTTGAACAAGATCCAAAGTGGAGAATTGTTGAACAAAGTCTTTTTACTAGAAGAGGATTACTCCATTGTTGAACAAGATCCAAAGGGGGTATATAACAACATGCTTGGATTGGATATAACTAATGATTATTTATTAGTTCTTCTATTCCATTTGATTTTAGAAGATTCTTGTATATAGGATTAACCGGATTTTCTAAAATGCATAACATGTCATAGTTTGCATTTTTTATATCTGCGATGGTTTAATGTTGTATGTGTGCCATGTCTATTGTTACCTCTATTAAAATGTTGGATAATTCAAGTAAGGGGAGAATGAATTCAACTTGGGAGAGAAGGGAAGATAGGAGTTGGAGAAACAGAGGAGAAGTGGTAATGAGAAGAGAACAAGACTATATCCCTGCCATCCTAAGGGGAGTAGTGACGAGTCTGAAAAATGAAGATAATACTACTTCTATAATATGTTCAGTTCTAGAGGAACAATTATCTTTCATTTCTACTTTACTAATGAAATCTGGAAATGTATTATATAATCCAGAAAATACTTTATTAATTACATAGTTTAATGTTTTATTTTTTTATTATTTATTAGTTGAGTTATCCTCTAGAAATTTGTGTGTTAAATGTTTAATAACAAAAAATGGGAGATTTAAATACATATGACTAGGCCTATTTGTAATAAATAGATGACAACTCAACTGAGATAAGAAAAAGAATTAATAATAATTATGAATACAAGAATCAAGACGAAAAAAGTCAACTATACACGAAGAATCAGATTATCAGAAGTATTTTTATGAGATTTCTACTCAACACTCGAAGAAGTTCATTAATATGTTCAAGCGTCAGTGAAAAATAAAGAACTAGTATTTCAGAAGAATTCAGAAGATACAGAAGATTTATAGTGGCTACTACAAGAAGATTCCAGAAGAAGAAAAACACTAAGAAGAAAGACAATAAAGCTAAAGAAGGACAGAAGACCACAACTTAAAGTTAAAAGGTAGTGAATATTTATTATAGTATGACACAAATGAACCAGACAGTACATTTGTGTGTTACCTAAAATAATAAATATTCATCATCTAGCTCAAGTGGTTTTATGACAGAAGACACAACGAAGACGAGAAGATTTCAGAATTGTCAGCACGGTTATGCAAGTCAAGATAGTATTTTAATTCTACTATCAAAAGTTAATTGAATATTTAATTTATTTAATTAAATTAATTGAAGATGAATTTAATTTAATTTATAAATTAATTAATTAAATTAAGTAGAAATAATTTATTATAAAAAATATGACTTAATATGACTTTTAATATAATTCAAATGACTTGTTAAATAAGTTATACCGAATTAAAATTAAAAGTCATACCGAATTATTAAAGAAAAAGTCATACCGAATTATTGAAGAAAAAGTCATACCAATGGATTAAAAAAAAGTCATACCGAATTCTTTTTGATAAAAGGTCATATCGAGATGTTTCTTTTATTTAATTAAAAAGTCATACCGATTTTTTAATTAATAAAAAAAGTCATACCGAATTCTTTTTGATAAAAGGTCATATCGAAATATTTCTTTTATTTAATTAAAAAATCATACCGATTTTTTAATTAATAAAAAAAGTCGTAACGAATTCTTTTTGATAAAAGGTCATGCTGAGATGTTTCTTTTATTTAATTAAAAAGTCATACCGATTTTTTAATTAATAAAAAAAGTCATACCGATTTTTAGAAGTCATACCCAGCCTTTTAAAAAGTCATACAAGTGTTAAAAATGTCATACAAGCTTAAATAAAGTCTGTAAAATGTCATGTACTAGAAAGTCATACAAGGTTTTCTACCTCTATAAATATGAGGCTTTCACTTCATATTTCAGTGTCGATTTAAAACATTCAAATTCAGAAATTTATATGCATTGTAATATTCACAGATTTCTGTCCAAATTTGGAATATAATTATTAAACCTGAACACTTCATGTCGAATTTGTTCTAGATCACTTTATCAATTATATACTTTTCATCTGATTGATTTTGTAATACTTTTCAAGTTAAAATTATATCTTCTACTTGAACCGTATTTCATTAAAATTAAGAGACAAACTATTTCTTTCGAAATCAAGAGATATGAGTTAGGTTCGTGAACGAGAGTTGGTGTGTACACAAAGATTAACCAAGCAATATGTACACACTACTAAACTCGAACAAAGCTTATATATATATATATATATATATATATATATATATATATATATATAAACAAGTAACTAACTTATAACCTTTGAGATCTAAAAAGAAATCAAGAGAAGAAGTTATGATCGAAGTCAAAACAAACAAAAACTAGTCGCCGGAAAATGGCCGGAATCTTAACTTTTGGTACAAATCTGGGGGAAACTAAACAAGTCTAGAGGCTGTTGGAATATGATATTTGATTAGCCTAAACTAGCTTGTGTGGTGTGTGTATTATATCAGCAAGAAAGAGGGGGAAACAAGCTTTAAAAGTGATGAAACAATGAAGAATCAAAGCTTGTTTGCAAGATCTTTTAGAGGCTGATATTTTTTGGGATATGGGTGATATGAGGAGAGAAATATTCAGCACTTTCTTGGCATAAAAAGGCTTGAGAAAGAAGTGGGAGAAATGGTGGTATTTATAGGCAAATATTATGGGTTAGGTGGGAGAAATNTTAAAAAGTCATACCGATTTTTTAATTAATAAAAAAAGTCATACCGATTTTTAGAAGTCATACCCAGCCTTTTAAAAAGTCATACAAGTGTTAAAAATGTCATACAAGNAAGTTGCATAAGATGAAATAGGCCACATAGGTGCATGGAAAAATGTGCTAATATAATTCAGTAAATTAGTAAAGCTAATAAACACGAAACTGAACGATATATTGGAAATATGACGTATTTCAAAATATGCTCCAAAAATTATGAAAATTTGGTAAACATATGGAAATATTCCCAATAGTTCATGGTCAAAATTCTACTCAATTTGGAGTTTACCTTCATTGAATTTTAATTGACCGAAGATTCAATTACATATTGAAAATACATGCCAAAAATAAAAGTCACCCAAAAATTATGAAAACAATCCTAAAATTANGCTTAAATAAAGTCTGTAAAATGTCATGTACTAGAAAGTCATACAAGGTTTTCTACCTCTATAAATATGAGGCTTTCACTTCATATTTCAGTGTCGATTTAAAACATTCAAATTCAGAAATTTATATGCATTGTAATATTCACAGATTTCTGTCCAAATTTGGAATATAATTATTAAACCTGAACACTTCATGTCGAATTTGTTCTAGATCACTTTATCAATTATATACNAAGAAAATGATCATTTCGTTGTCCCTACAGGCCAAAACAATACTCGATAACCATTTGTCGGAACTAGTCGACGTTTAGACTAAAGTTTTGACTTGAAATATATTCAAAAATAACATTACTAAATAAATTATGACTATGAGGTCCATGAAATATTTTTGTTTGAATTAAAATACATTTTATCCATTTAAATATGACAGTTAGGGGTTTCTGGATAAAATCTGTATTTTATATTTAGGAAGAACTTTGTTGAAGACAAATGGAACAAATAAATTTAGAAGATATATTATAAATATATTCCCTTGAAAATCTTTGAAAATAATACTCTTTTGATTTGATGTTACATTTCCTATTTCGTAAAAGCAGTGTTAAAAATGTTGTATTTGTCCGTCTTCAGTCATTGCCTCAAAATGTCACATATATTAATTAGATTTGATTTTATCATTATTTTGATAAGTATTGTCTAATTATATGTTCAAAGAAAATCATTTGGTTAGTTTATAAAAGCAGTTTGACCAAGTTTGACTTTCTACTCGTTGACTGTCACTTTGAATAAGACTAAGTGAGGTTTATTATATTCTTTAGTAATTTCATATTCCTAATTTAATTTACACTTAATGTTTAGATAAAATAATCCAAAACCTAATAAAAAGACTGTATCTCACACAATTAAAAAAAATATCAAGTTTTATTTGATACCCAAACTAAGTTGGGTCCTTTTTGCTTAGTCACATAACTGTTATTCTTCTTTTCAACAGTCCTAGATGACTTTTCATGAACAATATTCTTTTTCTGATGTTCAGTTTTAGCTTGATTAGAGCTACCTCAGAAAGCGGCATTTTTAGGTAACATGGAATGTTTTCTTCTTTTAGTTGGACTGGTGGATTTTGGTCTAGCAGTATTGCTGTTTCCATTTTGTCTGATGCATTCTTCAACAAGTTATTTTCTTAATCTAAAACATGTGTTCATGACATTCATGTTGCATGGCATACAGTCAAATTTTTCACATAATTTATGATCATCATGCATCAAAGGTTTCACATAGCCACAACCAAATTCAACATTATCAACAACATGTTTCTTGCACACACGAGTAAGATAATTTGTTGAACCACAGTTTTTACAAATATTTCTAGGAGCATTGTGAACAGGTGCATAATTGTTGTGGTTGTTAATGCCTATTTTCCCATTCCTATTTGCCTTTTTCTTCTTAGCATGCATGGAGTCATTTTTCTGGACATTTTCCTTGATGTCATTATTTGTGACATCTTCCTTTCTTTTAGGTTTGACAGAGGTGGGATTTTCTTTGACTGTGGGTTTATCTATTTGAACAAAGGGCACATCATTCTTAGCTTCTGATTCATCCTCATCATTTTCAGAGATTTGATCTCTTAGAAACTTCTCAATTTGTTCCAAGCAAGTAATCTTATTTTTCAGATACTCATTCTCTTATTCTATGGATTTCAAGTTTACCAAAGAAAATTCTAGGTGTTCATTCTTGACAATTAGTTCATCATTGACTTTCAAGAGTCTATCAATTTTATCATAAGCAACATTCATACTGGTATGTATGTTAAACATTTCAACACTTAATTCTTCCACAATTTTCTTGTATTGAGATTTTGGCATTTCAATGGAAGTTAGAATTGGTACCTGATTTGATAAGGTAGATGTTTCTTCATCTGATTTGGCCATGAGTGCCAAATTTCCATATTCCTATTTTTCATCTTCATCAGAATCATTCCAGCATTTACTTTCAGCAATGTATGTTTTACCAATTTACTTTTTCAGCAATGCTTCATACTTGGCCTCCAATTCTAAGTATTCTTTATCTTTTATGGCTGCTTTTGGATTCCTACACTCAGTAGCAAAATATCCCAATTCATCACAATTGTAGCACCTTATTTTTGACCTTTCCACAGACCCATTTTTGTAACCTCCCTTGAAATTGCTCTTTGGAGCTTTGCCTTTGCTTGAAGAGCCAAAGTTTGGTTTTGGCTTAAAGATCTTATTTTTCTTGAACCTCAAGTTTCTAAACCTTCTAGCCATGAAGGCCAAAGACTTGTTGTCCATGCCCTCAAGCTTTTCAATGGTGTAGAATTCATCCTCATCAGATTCTTCTTTGACAGGTTCTTCTTCTTCAGTGTCTTTTTCAACACCTTCCTAACTTTTCATCCTTTAACCTGAGCCAACTCTTTCCATCTTTCCTGGTTCTTTGAAAATTAGAGCACTAGAGACATTTTCCATCTTACTTCTATTTCCCATAATACACTTCTTTTGAAAGTATTCTAGTTCATATGTCTTTAGTATCCCATATAAAGTTTCCAATGAAAGTTTTTTCTTCCCTGATAGCTGCAATTTTATGTTCCAAGTGCTCAGGAAGAGTTAGCAAAAACTTCAGGTTTTTCTATTTTATTTCATAAGCCTTCATATGTAACTGGAGTTCATTGATTAATTTATTAAACCTCTCAAAGACCTCAGTTATGCTTTCATTGGGTTTTGACATGAAAGCTTCATATTGTGTCACCAACAGTTGTCTCTGATTTTCTCTTACTTCAACTGTGCCTTCACATAACAGCTCTATAGTTTCCTAGATATTCTTTGAAGTAATGTAGTTGACAACATTGTTGTACATAACCATATATAGTGAGTCAATCAGGATTATCATGAGACTGTTGTCAAGGGCTATCTTCTCTCTTTCAGTATCAGTATACTGGGATGCATCCTTTGGTACCCATGTGGCTGGTATTACCTTTTAGCCACTAGTTGTTTCAGGAACTAATGTCACAGGCATGAAAAGTCTATTCTTCAGAATCTCAGGATACATGTAGTTTACAGTCTTGATGAAAGTGAGCAAATTTTTCTTCCATAAGATGTAGTGTTCTCTGTCGAATGTAGGAATCTTTATATTGTTTAGTTTTTGAGAACTCATTCATGATCTTTAAACTTTTTATATGTTAACGGCCTGCTCTGATACCACTTGTTAGGAATGAGTTTGTTAAGAACTATGCAGAGGGGGGTGAATGTATAGTTGATATCTATTTTTCGATTTGCCTTTGATTATATAATTGATCAAGTATTGTAGTTTTGTTTATCCTTAATAGTGTTTGAATGAGATATAGAATTTCAGTAAAACACACCACAGATAAATATCAATCTAATCTTTTTATTAGAATGATTTGCTATAATCTGATAATGTGATTGTAATTCTCAGCTTCTTACTCTTGAAGGAAAGACAAGGAAAAATACATTTTTTCTTTACACTATCTAGTGAAGCTTTCTTCTAACTATATAGACAAGTATTTTTTGCACATGCTCTCACTAGACAAACATGCTAAAACTAGAAACAGACAAAAAATGCTTTACATTTGACTACCATCTATTTCTAGCTAACACAAATATATGATAATCTTTTCATTCTACTTTATTTCTATTGTCTTTGTCTTCTTTTCTTTTCAAGCTTCATTGTAGACTTGTCATTATCTTCACTTGATAGTTTGTCCTGATCATGACAATGCTTTAGATTATTTGTTTTATGCTTTGACAAATTTTCTTGAAACTAGCTGTTTGAATCAACTGAATACTCAACCCTTTTATGCATCGAGAAGTTAGTCTTTGAACTGTTTAACTGAGTACTTGTGAGACTTCTCGATTGATCTTTAACTTAAGACTTCTCGAGTGTATAGACTTCTCGATTGTTATGACTGTTGATGCTTCTCGATCAGGCTATACTTCTCGATTGAGTTAGACTTCTCGATCAAGCTCGATTTCACAGACTTCTTGACTGAATTGTTTCACAGACTTCTCGATTGATTCCTTAGCTAACTTCTCGATTTGTTTAACTGGACTTCCCGAATGAACATATCTCAACACTTCTCGAATGACTTTATGTTCATGACTTCTCGACTGAGTAGACTTCTCGACCAGTTTGCATATGTGACTTCTCTATCAATAAACTGCCTTAGAAACAATCTTTTTCTACAAATCCTTATTTGATGTAATATTTTATTTTCCTAATGCATGATTAACAAAATCTTCTACCAGAATAATTATTTTTGATATTACTTATTTATAATTGGAAATGCATTAGAAACAAGCTTCTAACTGCAAATGCATAATTAAAATAACCAAGTCACTGTTTAATATATGAAGCATTTGAGTTTTACAATAAGACAAATAAATACAATAATGGTTAGCTTGATTTGGTCCAACAATAGTGTGAATGATAAATACCCTAAACTTGCATGATTAACAGAGTTGATTGAATGATTGATCTTTGATTGAATGATGATAAGACTTTCAAATATTAATTATAAACATTGTTTCTTGTACTAATAAAATATATATTTAAATAATAAAATAAAAAATTAAAATTAATGATTAACTATCTACATCTATATACCAATATCCGTCAAAATAATAAAATATGAGACCAATCCCTTTATTTTTCTACTTCAATGACATTTCTATCATGAAACTTGAATTAAAAATAAACACCGAAGCAACAAAGATTTTTTTAAAAGAAAAATTCAAACTCATATGCAAGTATGAGTATTTTGTTGTGGGCTTGTTTCATTCACATAAAATCAATTTAATTTTATATTTAAATAAAATATGTAAGGTATGGGAAATGGAAATACGTATGAATTCTCAGAAATTTTTAGTTGCCCACTTGTATGTAGGTTTTCTCATTTATATAATATGATTTGCTATAGATATACATTGAAATATTATATAACATATCAGCTATTTATGTACGATAAATATACAATATAGATAAGCATATCTACATTTTCTGTTAACTATGACGCCAGATTCATACTCCCCTTCAAGCTGAACATGGCTTAATGTCAAGATTGTCTCGGAAGACAAAGAATGTTGAAGTTGACAAAGACTTGGTAAATACATCAGCAATCTGTTGATCAGTAGGAATATAATGAACTGCTAATTCACCATTACTAACTTTCTCCCGCACCAAGTCAAATTCCAGCTCTAAATGCTTAGTTTGTGCATGATAAATAGGAATTACTGTGAGATAGATGGTACTTACATTATCACAAAAAAAATAGAGGTTTATGGTGAAGAGGAATGCCCAACTCTTTTGCTAAATTCTGAAGACAACTTAATTCAGCAACTGTGGCAGCCACTGCTCTATATCCAGCCTCTGTGCTGGATCGGAAAATAGTGTGTTCATGAAATTAAAGTATTACCATAGTAAATAGCCAAACATGTGGTCGAACGTCGTGTGTCAAGACAACCAGCCCAATGTGCATCAGAATAAGCAAAGAAATCTTGAGGATTATTGGAGGATAAGTGAAGGCCATAATCAAGTGTGCCAGCAACATATCGCAATATATGCCTTGCAGCTTGATAATGCACATTGGTAGGAGCATGCATGAATTGGCAAATGCAATTGACAGAAAAAGATAAATATGGCCGCATTATAATAAGATACTGTAGTGCTCCAGCCAGTTGACGATATAGTGTTGGATTCTCCATCAAAACACCATCTATGATTGATAATTTGTTTCCAATAATTCGTGTGGGAACAGGCTTAGAAAATTGCATCATCCACTTCTCCAATATGTCTTTACAATATTTACTTTGCGACAAGAATATTCCAGATGGAGAGTGAGTGACTTGAACACTGAAAAAATAATGCAGATCACCCAAATTAGTTATGGGAAATGCCTCTTTCAATTTGAGAAGAAAGCGAGACAACAAATTTTTTTTGGAGCCCCTGATAATAATATCGTCAACATACGCTAACACCCCTGAAAATGCAAGGTGTAGAACGAGACTCGACTTTATTGGGCACATTACATGTTAAATTGGAAAAACATAATGAGCCAAATACCTTTGCAATAGAATAGTCAGTAACCCTGTTGAATAACTTTTGAAATGGGGAAACGTGATCAAGAATCGGTGTGGGTAGCCTATTGATAAGAAACACAACTGTTTGGAAAGCTTCTACCCAGAAAGATAAATGAGTGGATGAATGATGAATTAAGGTTCTAATAGTCTCAGAAATATTACGATTTTTACGTTCCACAACACTATTTTGTTCTGGTGTGTTTGGACAAGAAGATTGGAAAAAAAATTACGATTCTCATTGAGGAATGTGTGAAATTGGACATTAATAAATTCATCTACGTTATCTGACCATAAAAAAACTTAATCTTGGTGTTTCCTAAATTTTCAATATGAATTTTGATTTTTTAAAGCATGATAATGCATTAGATTTATACTTCATAGGATGAAACCAAGTGAACTTAGTAAAATCATCAACAAATATGATATAATATTTATAACCTGAAATGGAATGTAGCGGAGATGTCCAAGCATCACTGGTGACTAATTCTAAAAATGAGTGAGAAAAAGTTGTAGTTCTACTAAACTGTAAATTATAAGCTTTAGAAATGGAACATGAAGAATAATGAAAATTCACTAGATTTATATTCTTCGAGAAGGGAAGAAAATGCTTAAGATGCTGGATAGTGAAGGAGCTGGGAAGTCCTAATCTGGAATGCGAAATGCCTAAAGGAGCTTGAATAGAAAGAAGAGCTTGTTGACTTTTCATGTAGTCAGTTGGTAGGAATGGATAAAGTGGATCACTGTTGACGCATTTGTGAAGAATCATCCCTGTTTTTGAGTCCTTGATAATATAACCCCATGCATGAAATTCAACAAAATAGTTATAATCATGAATGAATTTATGAATAGAGATTAAATTTTTATGCAAGTGAGGAATAACAAGAGTGCGTGGAAGTAGAAAAGATGTATTTTTTATGTGTATAGAGATGTCTCCAACATGTGTAATCGGTAAAATGGACCCATTGCCAACTGTAACTTGGTTTGCGCTAGTATAAGGAACAAACGAAGAAAGCTTACCATAACTATTTACCATATATATTAGAAGTAGCACCAATATCCATATACCAAGATAGATTAAAGGACTCATCGATTGAAAGACCTGCAAATCGACTAACTAAATCCGAGAAGGAATTTTGTTGTGGACATACTACTACAATATGACCTATCATTCCATAAGAATAGCAAGAACCAGTAAAACAAGTAGAAGTGGGATGAGATGGAATTAGAGGAGTAGACCCAAGGATACAACATCCGTGTGAACCAAGATTAAAATGATTAAAATCAGAAGAGTTGGGAACATATCTGCCACTTTCATTATGACCATTACCACGCATATTACTACCACGCAAATGACTAGAACCTCACCAGGAATTATAATGCCAGTTTTCAATTCCACGTCCACCAGGAGAGCTAAATGAAGAAAACATTTTTGAAGATGATGAGGGCTTTTGAATAGTAACTAATGCAGTTGGTGTAAGAGAATTAGTTGAAGAAGAATATAGATCAAAATTTTCTAGACGTGCTTCATGATTGAGAATCATTTTCCATGACATACTGAAAGTATGAGGAGGATTTTGATTTCTGTCACTGTTATAATACTCTCATAAGTAGAAGGATCCCCTTGCAAGATACGAGTCACTTTTTCCCGTTCTGTTAAAGGTTATTGACTGGATGCTAAAGTATCAAATATTTCCTTCAACTTTTAAAAATATGTGTTAATGGATAATGTACCTTTGACCAATTTGTCAAGAGAAAATTTGAGATGAAGTTCTCGAGCAGTTGACTTGTCAAGAAAGTAGGACTCAAGTGTCTGCCATGCTTCAGAACTAGTAGTAGAATGATAAATCAATGAAATAACTTATTTCTTTACTGTAGCATTAATCCAACTAAGAATCAATATGTCAAGTTTATGCCAAGCAAGATATTCAGGATTATTGGTAGATATTTTTCCATCAGCGGCCACAAAATTTTTTAGAGGAATAGTAGAAGAAGGCTTGACATGATCAGAGAGATCATTAATATCCTTTATAGGTTTGAAGACTTAGGACCAAGTGAGATAATTGGTCATGTCAAGGTTTTCACTAACATAATCAGTGATGTTAACAAGAAACGGATTAGTGGAGAAAGAAGACGAGGTAGCCATGAGAAGAGAAAAGAAGAGATAACCCATGGTCTTAAAAGAAGTCTGATACCATATAAATTCTAAGAAATTTTTGGGTATTCACTTGTGTGTGGGATCTCTCATTTATATAATATGATTTGTTACAGATATACATTAAAATATTAGATAACATATCGACTATTTCTGTACGATAAATATACAATATAGATACATATCTACATTTTCTGATAACTATGACACCAGACTCATACTACGAACATGCTGCTCAATATTTGAAAACATAAATTAAACTTGAGACATTCCATACCAAATATTGGACATGCTATCTGATAGTTCATAAGCTAAAGTAAGGNACATTAAAATATTAGATAACATATCGACTATTTCTGTACGATAAATATACAATATAGATACATATCTACATTTTCTGATAACTATGACACCAGACTCATACTACGAACATGCTGCTCAATATTTGAAAACATAAATTAAACTTGAGATATTCCATACCAAATATTGGACATGCTATCTGATAGTTCATAAGCTAAAGCATGACCCAAAAATGCAGTAAGGGCCTAGGGTCCGACCCAAGTTACGTAGGTGTCCAGAGTCCACGGTCCATGGTCCACGGTATCTTGTCTTATGTCCACATGTTCCCAACTGTCAAGATAAAAAGGGAGAGTCTCACAATTGGCCCTCGCCGGGAAGATGCCGATGCATGCCTAACATGTGCCAACCAGGTGACCCAGACAAAAAGAAGACAGACGATATTGATGCACCAGGTGACTAGACCATTGCAAACTCGGAGGGCTAAGATCCCATGTACAAATCCATAAACCCTAATACATGCGCCTATAAATAGGAGAAGGAAAAAGGGTTTAGGGGTTATACACTTTCATTTTACACATATGTTCTTGCATCCTGATAGTCTTGCCGCCATCCTTGTCATTTTCTAGCGTAAACAAATACTTATTCTCATGCCAGAGGTGCCGCGGGCAACCACACCTTTCAGCATTGTTTTGTAGAGTCCCCGCCAACAACTACACCGTATTCCTGTCTGGATCTAAACCAAGAAAGGAAAGGGAAGAACCCAGGCGCTTGGACACATATCATTTAGTGCTAGAAGGAGGGGGCTCAACCTCCATCATGTGGTCTCGGTGCCGCAGACTCTCCAACATTAATACTCTTTCCTGACGGGAAGGAAAAAACACTAGTAAGTAAACCATCCAAAACCCTCACTCATATTCTGCTATACAACATGGGACATGGTCTCAAGTTTGTTGACAAGTTCTGTTCTGTCCTGGAATTGGACATCTTGCTCTGTCATGGTCTAAAGTGTTCAAATATTATGTTCTTTGGAGGCATTCCGCTATAAAAACAACCTGTACGTATAAAATCCCATACCCCTAAAACATTAACCCCCACCCTAAGACATGCCTCGAAACAGACACCACATATCCTTAACATCTGAATCCCATGATACTAACGAACCTCACTAAAACTTAGACCCCTAAGTTACCCAACAAGCCTAGTAAGATGTCCGGACCTTCCGATCCTCACATAACCTTGGGGGTGGGGGTTAGGTGATAGCAACAGGGGACCAGCATATCTTGATTAAGAAAAAAAAAAGAAAAATGGTTGGCATCCCCTACCTGATATTGGGTCTTACTTAGGAGCTGGAAGATGAATCACTCTAGGTCTACAAAGAGGCCAGGGACCATGACACTTGGTCCACAGACTGCACTAGTTCTCATCACTCCAGAAGATATGTATTTGAAGAAATGGTTTTGAAAGGGGCAAGAAATGATAAGCAGAGAGCCACCAATAAAGCAGACAGTGGGAGGCACTACAGGAAATATGACATAGAGGAAGAAAGGCTCATGGTCTAGAAAATACTGGAGATTCGGGAACGAATCCCGTCTGAGGAGTAAGATAAACTTGGAGGGGTGGTCCGGAAAAGGGTCCAAGAGGAGGAAGAGTAGAACCTCCATGCAAAAAGGACTAGAAAAATTAAAAGATCCCTGTCCCCGGGCACAGATTATGAGGAAAACCATGAGGACCTGATCCAGATGATCCATGAATTTAAACGCAAAGTTGAAGGCAACATCGAGATTGAAGATATCCAAACCCCCATTCGCTTTGGGTCATCATTTATGTTAATTTACTAACATAAATATTATTAATTTGTAAAGTAATTATTGTTAATTTATTACTCCCCACATACTTTAATTCTCACATAAAACTGATAGAAATTATATTATAAAAGTTAAAACAACAAAATTTATTTTATATTATAATTAAAATAAAACAGAATATAAGAATGAAAAGAAACTCGCTTCTTATGTAAAATAGAGGGGGCCAAGGAAATATAGTATTTGATTAGTGGTTATGAGTACAATCTTTATTATCTTGTCAGCCTTTCCACTTTATCACCGGCTCCTCTGTGCATTGGAAGTTAACTAGCAAGCTGATTGTCTTCTATCCTTGTTTGTTTTATCGATACTCTAATAACATCTCATAGTAGACTAGTCACTAATAAGTCATAAATTTATATGAAGTGTTTCGGTACTCTTTACTTCTTTAGGCTTAAAACATATGTATAGCTGTAGTAACTTAGAACGTGTTTTGCTAACGAGTAGTATCATTAGAATAAAAAACTTCACAAAATTGTTTTTTAATGAAATTTATTCTATAAACAAAATTATATTGAGGCACATTATATATTAAAAACAAACTCCAGAAATTAGTTTATATTAGTTTAACATTTAAATATCTTTATTTAATAATAAGGAGTTATATTTAATAATAAAGGGTTATATATATATATATATATATATAACCCTTTATTATTAAATATAACTCCTTATTATTAAATAAAGATATTTAAATGNTTGGATCAAATCAAGTCTATTATACTATAATTGCATGTATACTTGTCATGTTGTAACATACTAAGTACTTCATGTATAGGTTGGTGACATAGCTCCTTATTTTATTTATTTGCAGATAGAATTTTGTTTCTACTGTAACTCCATTATAATTAAGTGGTCACAAAATAAATTTACTGGTAGAAGATTCAAATAAAGGTGAATCATGCATCAAAGAAATGAAGACCTCGTGAAACAAGGAGTTTAGTATGAAATTGGTTCTAAGGTAAATGATCAATAGAGAAGTTAGCATGTTCGAGAAGTCAAGTATGAGGCTGGTAGAAAAGTCTTCAAATGGCTAAGCATATGATATGTATTCGAGAAGTCAAGGAACTTAAGCCATTCGAGAAGTGAACAAATAGAGGAGTAATCGATAGAGAAGTCTGAAAGTCATATGACTAGGCCTATTTGTAATAAGTAGATGACAACTCAACTCAAATAAGAAAGTGAAGTAAATAATAAATATTGATTAAGGAATCAAAACGAAGAATGTCAACTAGACACAAAGAATCAGAATATCAGAAGAAGTCTGACAAGACTGCTACTCACCACTGAAAGAAGTTCATTTATATGATCAAGTGTCGGTGTAAAATAAAAGAGTAGTATCTCAAGGAGTTCAGAAGATACAGAAGGTTTTAAGTGCCTACTACAGAAAGATTCCAGAAGAAGAAAATTATAGAGGAAAAATAAAGAGAAGACAAGACATGACAAGACAAGATATAAATACCACTACAGCAGAAATGACAATTAACATTGTAGTTAGTCATCCGTGAACCAGACCAGTGCATAGGTTGTCAACAATGTCAGTGAAGATTCGTCATCAAAAAATTCAAGTGGTTAGACAGAAGACAGAACAAAGGCGGAAGATTTTGGATCTAACAAAAAGGTTATACAAGTCAAGATAGTATTTTAATTATACTACCAAAAGTTAATTAATTACTTAATTTATTTAATTAAACTAATTCAAGCTGAATTTAATTTAATTTATAATTATTTAATAAAATTAAGTAGAATTAATTTATTATAAAAGATATGACTTGGTATGACTTTTAATAAGTCTTTTTAGACTATATTAAAAGTTATACCGAATTTAGCAAAATAAATTCATACAAGCTACAAAAAAAAAAGTCATACCGAGTTTCAGAAAAAGTCAATTCAATTTTTTCAAGGAAAAAGTCATACCGAGTTGCTCAGAAAAAGTCGTACCGAAGCAGATCATAAAAAGTCATATCGAAGTAGATTTGAAAATTCATACCGAATTTCTAAAAAATGTCCTGAATTGAAAAGTCATACAAGCTTCTCATCCTCTAAAAATATAAGGCTTATGCTTCATAACTTCTAGTTGAAAAACCATTCAAATTCAGTTATTTGTTTGATTGTCATATTCATGAACTTTATGTGCTGGTTTGAATTTAATTCTTTAAGTAGAATAGTTCATGTCATATTTGTTCTAGGAATTAAGAAATATTTTATGGAATATTGTAATACCCTTTCAAGTTTAATATACGTATTTAACTTGATTCTTGTTTACTTACTTTCTAATTTTCTATATCTTAAATATTTATTCATGAAAATAGAAAACTAGTAAGTCAGCCTCTTAAACACTACAAGCACTCGAACCCTCAACAAAAACAATAATTTAATTTCGTAAATTCTAAAAAGAATTTTAAATTATGTTGAGTATCACATTCACCCCCCCCTTCTACGATACTTCCGGGAGCCAACAAAGTCTAGTAATATTGGGTCGCGGAAGTATCGTAGAAGGAGGGTTGAATGCGATACTGATAATAATTTAAAATTCTTCTCAGAATTTGCGGAATCAAATTATTATTTTTGCTGAGAGTTCGAGTCCTTGTAGTATTTGGGAGGCAAACTTACTAGCTTTCTATTTTCACGATAAAACATTTAGAAAATTAGCAAGTAGCTAAACAAGATTCAAGTTAAATACGTACATTAAACTTGAAAGGATTTTACAATATTCGGTAGAATAAACCTTAATTCCTAGAACAGATTTAACATTGATGTTCTACTTAAGGAATTAAGTTCAACCAGCACAAAAAGCCTGTGAATATGACAATCAAACAAATTGCTGAATTTGACTATTTTTCTACTCTAACAATGAAGTCTTTGGCCTCATATTTATAAAAGATGAAAAGTTGATATGACTTTCTTAGAACAGGATAATATTCAGACTTTATTTAAGCCTGTATGACTTTCCAAAAGCACTTGTATGACTTTCCAATAGCTCGGTATGACCTTTGAAAATTCGGTATGACTTTTCAATTTGTCTCGGTATGATTTTTTATTCCAAGCTTTGGTATGAGTTTTATTTAAAAAGTCGGTATGACTTTTTAAATAAATCGGTATGACCTTTAGATTTGCTCGGTACGAATTTTCTAAAATCAATTTGGTATGACCTTTTTATCAATGGCTTCAGTATGACTTTTCCACAGCAGCTCGGTACGACTTTTGCAAACAAGATCTCGGTATGACTTTTTAATTAAAGTTGGTATGACTTTTTCTATTTAAGTCGGTATGAATTATTTTTAACAGAATTTCGGTATGACTTTTAATAATTTCATTTAGACTTTATTAAAATTCATACCAAGTCATATCTTTTATAAGAAATTAATTCTACTTAATTTAATTAAATAATTTATAAATTAAATTAAATTCAGCTTAAATTAAATTAATTAAATAAATAAAATAATTAATTAACTGTTGATAGTTGAATTAAAATATTATCTTGACTTGTATAACCTTTTTGTTAGTTCCGAAATCTTTCTGCCTTTGTTCTGTCTTCTGTCATTCTAAAATAATTCTAAATTAATTATTCCTATAATTAATTTAAAAAATAAATTAATTCTAAGTAAATTAATTTACTAATTAAATTAACTAATTAATTTNAAATAAATTAATTCTGAGTGAATTAATTTACTAATTAAATTAACTAATTAATTTAATTAATTAATAGAGAATTAAATTAAAGTCTTGGCTGTAAGACCATTGTTGCTATAGATCAAACTCTTCTGTTCTTCAACAATAACCTTTCTAACCACTTGAACTTTTTGATGTCGAATCTTCACTGACATTGTTGACACCCTGTGCACTGGTCTGGTTCGCAGATGACTAACTACAATGTTGATTCTTATTTCTGTTGTAGTCGTCTTTATGTCTTGTCTTGTTTTATCATGTCTTGTCTTCTTTTCATTTTTCCTCTATATTCTTCTTCTGTAATCTTTCGGTAGTAGGCACTTAAAATCTTCTATATCTTCTGAACTCCTTGAGATACTACTCATTTATTTTACACTGACGCTTGATCATATAAATGAACTTCTTTCAGTGTTGAGTAGCAGTCTTGTCAAACTTCTTCTGATATTCTGATTCTTTGTTTCTAGTTGACATTCTTCATCTTAATTCCTTATTCAATATTTATTATTTACTTCGCTTTCTTATCTGAGTTGACTTGTCATCTATTTATTACAAATAGGACTAGTCAAATGACTTTCAATCTCCTTGTATTTGTTGTTAAACATTTAACACACAAATTCCTAGAGGGTGACTCAACTAACAAATAAGAAAATAGAAAAAACTTTTAACTATGTAAATAATAAATTATTTTTTGGATCATATAATACATTTCAAGATTTCAATTATGAAAGATAAATAAGATAGATATTCATATAGACTGAACATATTTAACACAATTCTATCTTGACTTTATCTATAATTACCAGCTTCAGAAATATCAACTTTACATTCTTCTAGAGTTTGAACTTTTTTTACCAGGTGTCATTGGTACATTTTCAGTGGCTGGTTTCTCTGGATCAGATTCTGCATTTTCATATTTCTTGAGTGAACCAGAAATGAAAGATGAAAGATAAATCTTCAAGTTAAGTCATCTTCACTTCTCAGACTCATCACTACTCCCCCTTAGGATGGCGGGGATGAAGTCTTGTTCTCTTCTTACCATTTCTCCAATTTATGTCCTCACTTCTCTCCCAAGGTGAATTTATTCTCCCCTTACGTGAATTATCCAACCATTTTAATAGAGGTAACAACAGACATGGCATACATACAACATTAAACCATCGCAGATATAAAATATGCAAACTATGACATGTTATGCATTTTAGAAAATACGGTTTATCCTATTTTCAAGAATCTTCTAAAATCAAATAGAATAGAAGAATTAATAAAAAAATCATTAGTTCTATCCAATCCAAGCATGTTGTTATATACCCCCTTTTCTTGTTCAACAATAGAGTCATCATGTTAAGATGATGAACCTAGTAACAGTTTTTCCATTTACAAATCTATAACCTTTTGGGAGGATATAAATTAGTTAACAGTTGCCTTGGTTTCAAATTAACATTCTAAATAGAGGCAGAGCTGTTGGAACACTCATAGATACTTCACTTTTCTAGTGCACTAGAGGCACTTACTCAATCACCCTCCTTAGTTGATAAAACTTGTCTTTTCAGAGTTTTATTAGATGAAGTTGTATATGTTTGAGTGTATGTGGTTCTATGATCTGTGTTAGTGACTATAGGTTTTCAATCCCTTGATCTTGTCTTATAGCCATTGAGGGCTCGATATATCAATTATAATAGTTTGTATCAATTAATTAGAGAATATATTAAGATCTAGATTACCTACTTTTACCTCGAGTCGATTGCTCTTGTTCGGTAAGTATTATGACTAAAAATACCAAAAATCAAAAACTCCACAAAAAATTTTGACAACAAAATTATGTTGAAGAGTTTGTGATTTAGAACACAGATATAATTTTATTATTAGTGATTTTCAAATAAACAATATATATTATCACTAACAACAAAAATCACCATTAATTGCAATGAAATAATAACAAACTATCAATACATGATAATTAATAATAATTTCAAAAATCAAGTAATTATGCTCCTAATATTAAAATTATGAAACTAATAAATATTGAATTGCTTCAATTCATAATTTTAATAAGATAAAATACCTCGCTAAATACTAAATAATCATAGGAATGAAAATTATCATTTAACTTTATACACTATATCAAATAATTGTTCCTCAAGCATATGACAATTATACTCATAACAATTATCAGTGATATATGTAAGCTTGAGAAAGTAGTTGTGAAGAAATTCACAAGTCCTTTAAATATTGACATTTAATACTTATGATTCTTAGAACAATTTCTCGTAGACAAATACAAATTAAAACTAAAATAAAATAAGAAAATAAAATAAAATAAAATAAAAATAAATATTCTAACAAAACAAAAATAAAATAAAATTACTCATATATATATATATAAATAATGATACTAAAAGTTTGAAAATAAAAACAAAAATAATATAAAATATATTTACAGTATGGATGCCAATTAAATAAAACTATACAAAAAATAAGGAAAATTTTGGAAATATTTCTAAGTATATAAAATATTGAGAATTTTATACACATTACTTAGAAAATACTTCGCCTTTTAATATTAGTGAATTTTGAAATATGCATTGATTATTTAGATGAGTAATTCTAAATAATGTCACTAATATTAAAAGTATCACAATTATTTGTAACAAAACATTTAAAAATATCAGAGAAAAATATTAAAAGAATTAAGCAAGATATTATTAACTGACACTCATAAAATATTTAACATACAAATAATTATGTTGCATATTATTTTAATTCATTTAAATTATGAGACTGATATGACATCGAATTGTCTAACATCATAATTTAAATCAATTAAGATAATATACAAACTTATGCTAGAACACATAATTATCACATATGCATATAACGTTGTAAACATGATAATTAAAGTAGTAGCAAGAAGCACGAGGTAATGGATTTCAAATAAATTCACAAGTCCTTTCAATATTGAAAATTTAATACGTGTGAACTTATTTGAGAATTCCTTGCAGATGGGATTTTTAACAAATATGCACATAAATAATATCTCAACTTCATAATCAACTTAGGTAAAATGAATTTGTCAAGTTATTTAGCAAATATCTACAAGTAATTCTACTAAGGACTACTCTCGAAAGAAATGATACCTGGTGTCCATGCCTTGTTTCTTGAGTGGTGTAAACATTATTCAACAGAGTTGATGGAGTTTTACAACTTCTAGTAATTACTTCCCTGTCTTTCTTGNCTTGAGTGGTGTAAAGATTATTCAACAGAGTTGATGGAGTTTTACAACTTCTAGTAATTACTTCCATGTCTTTCTTGCAACCTGCATTATCTATATATATATAGCCAATTAGGTTAAACCTAGTATTTTAGGGTACCTGATTCAAAGAATTGGTAATCCCTTAAGTTATTTAACAATTCATATCTTAGCTTTAAGATTAGATTCTCTAGTATCCACTTGGAAACTTGCACATAGGCATATTAAGAATAAAATATATATGGTCTTTATGCACTTGAATAAGTAATGAGCTCATCATACCTCTATAGCTTGTCACTTCAGTTATATACCTGATTTTCCCTGATCATGCATAGTGGTTTGTTGGAAAGAAGTCTTGGCAGGTCTGGAATCTTCTAAATTGCGCATCTTCAAAAGATCCTTGACTTACTTTAATTTCCATCATTCTTTTAAATTACTTATAATTCAAAAAGAATTGCAACACTTCCAACATGCTCATCTTGTACCTAATTTGCATCAACTTAACAAAAATCTTTTGCTAAATTTTCATTAGTAGACCAACATATAATATAATCATGGTATACTGGCACTAATATTACATTATGTGTGTGTCTTATATTCCAGAGAGATATATATGTATAACAATCTTAATAAAATCATTTTCAAGTAATTATCAATTAGAGTGTTATACTATGTCCTTGACGATTGCTTGATCTCTTACATCCATCATAGAGAGCTTGTGAAGGGAATGATATATAAATTCCAGTAGATACGTAACTTCAAAGTCCAGGAGTTGTTTGACATCAAATTTAACTTCTAACTCACCATTCAAAAGTGCACTTGTTCACATTCATCTGATAGATTTTCATGCTTGAATGATCAACATGTGTTAGGAATATTACTGTTAGGTCATCAACTTGTTCAGCCCTAATAGTACCAAGTCTCGTCTCTGGTGCTTATAGTTAGATCTTGAAAGTCCCAAAGATTCTATTTCCATCATCGTCGATACCTTCTGCTTTATAGTAACATGTAGTAATTTGTCCCTCATAACAATGTCAATTATCATCCAGTATCTGAAAACCCTTAAATACTAATTACAACCTTGTCTTGTGGCCAGGGTTCCAGATTCAGTAGATTTTGCCTTCGAACTTATTGAGATCATCTTGCATTGCAATCACCCAATCTAGATCAATCAGTTCTTCTTCAGTCTTCTTTAAGATACCAACTGTTTAACAATTGTTCTTTCCCGAATAATAACCATTTACTTTGCATAGCACTTCTAGTCTTTACTCTAGTATCCGGATCACTAAGAACTAGACTCCAGGAATGACTTTGACTCTAAACATTTTGTCTTGGCAGATATGTTCTTAATGTATTCCTTTGATCTTCATTGTGTTGAGTATGACTAGTAGATCCTTCTTTTATTTGCTCCCTCTGAGTTGCTGCTAGGATGTGTTGAAGATCCTTCACCTTATTGAGTGGATTCTTTTAAAGTTCACGAGTTGTGTAGATTCACTACCATTTCCACTACTAGTATATGAATCATCATCATTAACATTGATTCCTTCTGCAACCTCATTTTCATCATCAATATCTGAATATGACTCTGACAAGATGTCAAGCTTCAAAGATTCAGAATAGATTTCATTTGAATACTCGGGAGCTTGGTGTAGTAGGACGACACATTCAGTCTTTCAATCACCTTATGGTTTTACATCACATCTTACTCTGAAAGCTTTCGACTACAATGAGTAGCCGATGAAAGTTGTTCCATGAGCCTTAATTTCAAACTTTCCCTGATACTCATATAAATGTTTAATAAATATCAATTTCCTCCAAACACACGAAAGAGCTTCAGTGTTTGAATCTAGTTGGCCATTAACTCATAAGATATCTTTTCACGATCTTTATTGAATAAAGAAGCATGTTGTGTTAATCACTTTAACTTCAAAGTACCTTTATAAGTGCAGACTTTATTTAGAATTTCATTCGTGAAATTCAGTTCCAATATCTTACTTCAAAGTTCTCATAGCTTACTTTGCTTCTAACTTGATCTTCCTAATGCGATCAATCACCATATGTGATATATTATCTGTTGAATGCACGAACATTACCAAATTATAACTAGGGTTATCATTAACCACCACTAAGCATATTTCTTTCATGACATTACTTACTTTAGTGTGATGTTTTTATTGACTTCCCTATGTGACATACTTTAAAATGTCCTTCTTGATAGAATTTTAAATGAAGCAGTCCTCTCACCAATTTCTTCTTTATCAAAGAATCCATTGTCTTGAATATCAAGTGTGAGAGCTTCTTATGTCATAGCTAACTCTTTACTGATGAAGCTTTACTAAGAAACTTACTTCATCTTTACGTACAAAATCCAAGTCAGCTATGAATATATTTCTTCACTCTCAGTTGAGTGAGCTTCCATCTTTCTTTGCTCGAAATCAAACACTTTTCTTTTTCAATGCTTTTTTAGAAAACCTTTGACAAAGAATTACCCAGTGGCCTGTAGATAGTGCTTAAGTCCATCGACAAGAAAGATATTTCCAGTGATGACAAATCCAAAATCATGATGGCCAAGTCCCTTGTACATCCTTTGATGTCATTTCCAAAGGTTACCGTTGGGTAGGCTTTCTCAATCAACTGTGATAGTGGAGATTCAATGGTAGTAATATGCCTCGAATAATAAATGTCACGAAATCACATAACTTTTGTCTTTTGTTTCATACTCTGCAATCACAATTGATTAAGATTCTTAGTACTCAACTTCAACTGAGTCTAGATGGGTTACAAATATTACTTTCAACAGTGGTAACAACAACTTCAACCTTAACATGCACAAACTTATCTTTGACTGATCGCTTCTTATTCATAGCAGCCTTGACAAGGTTGTCTTAAGTCTATGCGATTAGTGATTCCAACCTTTCTTAAGGTGGACTAGCAGTATTTTACCTTATTATGATTCTGATAGATGCTTTGCCTAAGATTAGGCAAGTTCTAAGATATGCATTTTCAACTTTAAACAAACAAGCATGAAAATAAGAACACAAGGTAACATTCAACTTTAATACATTATAGATATGAATTATGCATTTCAGGCATGTTATGCATATTAAAAAATACAGTATTATCTACTTTAACCATTCTACACAAAAGTGACAGGTGTCAAGTAGATTTATAAATATTCAATAAAAAAATTTAAAAGCACATGGAATAGACGAACTAACAATTTTAATTACTAATTCTGTCTAATCCATTTTTGTTGTTGTCTAACATTTTAACTATCTATAATTACCTAAGTCAGTTTTAGATTAAGTCTCGAATCTATAAATTTTACTGACTACTTAGATAATTCAACCATCTTTTAATCTTCTAAACCTTAACAAGCAATACATGAAGTGATTTGACATTTAAGTGAAACTATGTGAGTGTGATCAATTCATATGAAAATAAGCACATAAACAATTTCAAGAATATACAGAATATTTGAATAAAATATTATGAGTAATATCAAATTCCACATACACTTAACAAGTCATTTATCACAATACGAACAAATATAAAATATTTGATTTATGACTTGTTTGTCTATTAGCAATTTTCACAATATTAGCAGAGTTATTAAATCACATAAGATTTAAATCAAGTTCAAGCAAATGTTCATGATACACCTAATTGTCTAGAATAACTTATCTAATTCTAGATATTCATTTTACTGTATTGAAAATCAAGTATGAAATGTATTAACTTTAACTCATAAGTCTTAGCATGTAATATCTCATTCTTAGCAATCAATTAAACATTTAAGTCCTAAGATGCTAACATGCTGACATGGATATAATACATTTCAAAACATAATAATCATACAATTCTGAATTAGATAAAAGTATACTGATTAGAATGTGTACTTGTGAAGTGCTTAGTGATTCATCTCCAGTGTTAGTCATTGATGCCAGATATCCATGTGGTTTATCACTGTCACTGATAGAATCAACTTTTTATTTAACTTCACTAACAAATGCTTTCCCTCGGTGTAACCTTACTAATGCTTGACGTTCCTGCTTTACACTCAACACAATCTCTGTCATCATTTGCTTGTTCAGGCTTCTTGAATATTGTAACAAAACCCTGATCTTATCTTGCTACTTTTAGCTTCATATGTTTCTTCAGTTGTGACCTATAACGATTCTTAAATCTGTTTTGTACAAGTACAATTGTACAAACACTAGAATAATTAGTAGATTCAAAGAAAAATTATGCAAAGTTTCCTACTAATAAATCTATCCTTTTTTTACATTTGAGCGGTTTGTGGAACTATAACATAAACGATCGTAACATCCACAATAAAATCCAAATGCTTCGGAATAAACCTACTAATACGAAATGACCACTTTCCTCGAGACCGGGTCATATGCTCTAGGAATTAATTCTCAGTCAAAATGAATAATTTTCCAACTACAAACCCTTTTCGAAAAATAGACCAAGATTTTTAATATCTTTAGATTATAAATTAAATCTATATAAATCTAGCAAATAAATTTACTTCAATTAAATTTATAAAATAAATTTATTTAAATTAAGTTTATAAAATAAACATTTTCAAGTTTATATAATAAATTAATTTAAATTAAATTTATAAATAAATTTATTTAAATAAAATTTATAAAATAAATTTATCTAAATTTAATTTCATAAAATAAATTTATTCAAATAAATTTAAATAATAAAAGTAAATCTATTTAAATTTGGAGAATAAATTTATATAATTTAAATTTACAAAATAAACTTATTTAAATTATGTTCATAAAATAAACATTTTAAAGTATAAATAACAAACTCATTTAAATTAAGTTTACAAAATAAATTTATTTTAATTAAAATTTATAATATAAATTTATCTAAATTTAAATTTATAAAATAAAATTATCTAAAAAATTTAATTTATAAAAGTAAATCTACTTAAATTTAAAGAATAAATATATTTAATTTAAATTTATAAAATAAACTTATTTAAATTAAGTTTATGAAATATACTTTTTCAAGTTTAAATAATAAAATCATTTAAATTAAATTTATAAAATAAATTTATTTAAATAAAATTTATAAAATAAATTTATCTAAATTTGATTTCATAAAATAAATTTATTTAAATAAATTTATATAAAAAAGTAAATATATTTAAATTTAAAGAATAAATTTATAAAATTTAAATTTATAAAATAAACTTATTTAAATTAAGTTTATAAAACAATCTTTTTAAATTTAAATAATTACTTTTACGATACTGACAATAATTTAAAATTCTTCTAAGAATTTACGGAATTAAATTATTACTTTTACTGAGAGTTAGAGTCTTTGTAGTGTTTGGAAGGCTGACTTACTAGCTTTCTGTTTTCGCGATAAAACATTTAAGATCTAGAAAATTAGCAAGTAACTAAATAAGATTCAAGTTAAATACGAATATTGAACTTGAAAGGATTTTACAATATTTGGTAGAATAAACCTTAATTCTTAGAACAGATTTAACATTGATGTTCTACTTAAGGAATTAAGTTCAAACAAGCACAAAAAGTCTGTGAATATGACAATCAGACAAATTGCTGAATTTGACTATTTTTCTACTCTAACAATGAAGCCTTTAACCTCATATTTGTAGAGAATGAAAAGCTAATATGACTTTCTTAGAACATAACATTTTTCAAAATTTACTTAAGCCTGTATGACTTTCTAAAAGCACTTGTATGACTTTCCAATAGCTCGGTATGACCTTTGAAAATTTGGTATGACTTTTCAATTTGACTCGGTATGACTTTTTACTCCAAGCTTCGGTATGTTTCCCAGAATAATCGATTATGAACACAAGTATATAGAATGGAATACTGTTTTGTATTATTAATGATCTCGAATACAAAACTCTCTCAAGAAAATAATGTTCTTAAGAGCTGCTAGGTTATATAACTATTGCTTAAT
>QRFB01003278.1:0-49879 GCA_008931105.1 Oenanthe javanica | reverse complement strand
CATTTTTGCATACATTTCAATGGTACCATTTTTGACATAAACAAGCAGACACACAGTCACAAGTTTCGCAGGTTAGAGTCATTCAGCATTCTTCGAAAGACACACNTTTCAATGGTACCATTTTTGACATAAACAAGCAGACACACAGTCACAAGTTTCGCAGGTTAGAGTCATTCAGCATTCTTCGAAAGACACACAGGACTTCATGAGTAGAACATCCAATATAAGCACACGGCTGTGACCTACCAACCAATCCATTCAGCTGAGAGATTACATTTTTCTTAGGCATCTCCTCAAAATCTTTCCTCTACTTCGGCATTACTTTAATGCATATCCATTGAATAAAGTATTCGAAGACGTTAGATTTTGATTAGGCATCACACCAAAAAGTTCCCTACCAGCTAGCTACAAGTCACCACATTTGGTTCACCCTGAAACCATAGTGCTCCCAAAACAGAAGAAAATCATTAAATATTTGGCCTTGCATTCATGCTATTATGTGATTAAATGTAACAAGAACTTGGTTTGAAGAAGCTAGTACGGTAACTTTTGGGGCCAAATTTTGTTAAAGTAATGCTGGCCTAAAATGATGCGGCTAAAAGCATTTTAATAAAACTTAAAAACGTGCATTTTAATTTAGTTCCATTTATAGAATACATCTACAAAATAACAGTCACCCGACATATGTTACATGTAACGCATGTCTGACGTTAAAATATGTAATCTTTTTTTCTTTTCTTCTTTTTGAACTAAATATGCAATCTTTTCTTAATAAGAAAAACAAATTAAAATGGTTATCGTTTTGGGGTTGCATTTATTTGCTAAAAAATAATTTGATTCTGAATAATATTTTTCTTAAAAAAATTGTTGGAATTTTTTTTAAAAAATAAATCTTTTGTCCAGAAAAATATTTTTCCTAGAGAATATTTTTAATTTTTTTATCATTTGACTATCATGAAAAATACTATAACATAGAAAATATATTCATTTAAATAAACGTGTTTTTATATAAATGTATGAAACAAGCAAATAACATGTTATATCTGACATATGTGCGTGGTTTAACGATGAGAGTTAATAGTGTAGTCAAAATGATCTGTTGAGAATTGGACGGACCATAATCCAAAGAAAAATTGCAAATCTAGAAGTAGTATAATTTCAAGATCAACATTCACAAAAATGCGAAAATAACGAACATCTCATAGCTGAGATCAAAATATCAAATCCGGTCAATGTAGTTGGAGAGGACGAGGAAGAATTGGACGGTTAAATGACACGCGTGTATTTTTATAAAAATGGAAGTGGTTAATATAGAAAAGGAGAGAGGCAAGTTTCTAGCCCCAAAATTCTTCACGCCGGCCACACATTTTTTTCCCCCAATTAAAATTAATAAAGAACGCGATGAAATAGTCTTAATTTATCGTCTCATGTATTCGACTCTTAATCGAAAATTATTGAAGAATGAATACTATTTTATAAATTTATTTCTAAAAAGTAATGCTAATAAATAATTACATTAAAAGTGAAGGATAAAAAAGTATATAATAATGTAAAAGTTTGATAATATGTTACTAATAATCACAAAAATAAGTACACATAATTTTATTATAAATCACTACATATAGAATTATATGAATTTAGTCAACTCAAATACTTAACCACTATTTATAGTACGGATTGAGTCACAAGTACGGATTACCACAATGTTATATACGTTTTGGAGAGAAGGTCCGACATATATTTTAATGTGTATATAAAGTATAGTTGCATAATTTATATTTAATTTTTTTTCTGAATAAAAATTTAATGTTTAAATTTTTATTCAGAATTTTAAAAAAAAAATAAGTTAGGAAAATATACTTTATATGTACCTTAAAATACGTGTCAGACGTTCTTTTCGAAACGTAAACAATTGGGTGAGACGGAGCAGAGTGAGTACTACTTTCTAATCGGGTTGCAAGGAACGGTACTTGTATCTATTTTTTTGGTTTTATGACTTTCGAATAATAGTAATTAAGAATGAAACGTGTTGAATATTGTTGTATCCGGTTCTCATTTTTTGGGTTGAATAGTGGATCACGAGTACTTATTTTTTTGGTATAGTTTTTGCCTTTGTGTCTCTTATAAATTGTGAAAATATTAGGCCAACTTGAGTTTTGATACAATATTGAGTAATCAACTCATCTAAAATTTTAAGATATTTGATAAAGAGTCGAGTGAATCAAGATACATACAAAAATAGCCACGCGGACCACGAGATACTTTAAGTGTATCTTGTTTAATCCATAAAATTGTTTTTGAACTTTCTAATTCGCTTTTTATTATGNTACCAAATTATGCAACGAGTATGTTTCTATTGCCATTAGAATTGTGTCAAGACCTCGAGAAGCTGATGTGTAAATTATGGTGGAGAACAAGTTCGCAGAAAGAAAGAGGTATTCACTGGTTAAGCTGGAATAACATGAGCAAAAAAGAAATCATCGAGGGGTATGGGTTTCAGAAGTGTTCGTGATTTTAATGTTACTTTATTAGGTAACCGGGGGTGGAGATTAATAAAGTATCCAGATAGATTGGTTAGTAAAGTGTATAAAGCTCGATATTATCCCCAAGGGTCTTTCTTTAATGCTAAAATTGGAAGCAATCCCAGTTACATCTAGCGCAGCGTTCTCGAATCTCAATCAGTTCTGAAACAAGGAATTGGGTGCATGGTAGGTAATGGGCAGTAGTGTATACCTTAATATTCTATCTACACTACGCAACTGGAAGACTGTTACACGTGTAACTGGTTTGCTTTCGCCATCTTCTTTGTTGTAGACCTGAAGAATAAAGTCAACAGCATCTTCTTGTCGGTGAACTATCCTGTATATACACACATACTTACATTTATAGATTTAGAAGGGTACTTTCTTGAACTAGTGACCAGTTAGCTAAGAAACGGCCATGGACAAATGTTTGACCGCACCATTTCGACCATCAGAATTGTTTATTGCACCCTTTGGTATGAAATCATTAGTGAAAATAAAACCAAGCATTTTGAGGCCAAGAGGGGTGGTTATGGCTAAGAAAGAGCCTGTGATCGATGGATTAACCGATGAAATGAACGAAATCGCTATTCGAAACCTGGACTTTGCTCCTTCTCGTAGACTGGTTCGTTCTGTTTTTGCTGAGGTTCAACAGCAGCTTGATCACTGCTTGTTTAAGGTTCTGCACTTGTCTTTGCATATTCATTTTCTTGAGTTGTAGTATTTATTTGATTCTAAATTATTATTTTATTTTATTTTCGGCTCTTTTGTTATAATCAACTAATTTTATTTGTTCCAAATTGTGGTTAGATGGCACCTCCTGGCATCAGAACAGAGGAGGTTAGTATTTTGTTCATTCTAATGATTATATGACAAGCACTCTAATTGATTATTCATGCATGTCAATGTGTTCAAATCCTCGTTCCTTTTTCTGCACGCTTAGAAGTTTTAGTACAAACTATAATCTAATGCATCGAAAAATATGTAAACATTTTTAGGGACCATGTTCCTCTACGATGTTTCTTCTTCTAATTGTTAATTTTTTGGTAATATAATAGAACTAATTGAAAATTGATTGATGTTAGAAATGGTGTATATTCCAAAGAATGTTTGAGGGAATATTTTTCTCCTTGTTAAGAGGATGGATTGTTATAGTTCTGCCAATATATAATTTGGATCAGTCATAAACTGTTTGGTTGCAAATTCGAAAAGTTGTGTTAATTTGCTTTTGCAGTGGTATGAGATAAATGTAAAGGATCAAGAAATATTCTGTAAAAGTTGGTTGCCGGAGCCTGATGTTCAGATAAAGGGAGCTTTGTGTTTCTGTCATGGATATGGTGACACATGCACTTTTTTCTTTGAAGGTGTGTGAAATCCTGTTTCTCAATGTAGATATGCTTACTATACTAATGATAAGTTTTGGCCTTCAGACGCTACTCTGACTTTATATCAAACAAAGTAGAAATATTTTTAGCCATACACTTATATGTTCCAGGTATTGCCAAGCAAATTGCATCAAGTGGATATGCTGTTTATGCTATAGACCATCCTGGTTTTGGCCTCTCAGAAGGACTACATGGTTATGTTTCCACGTTTGATGATATAGTTGACAATGTCATCGAACAATTCACAATAATCAAAGGTGTGGATTGCACAGTAGCTTGATTTTCAAATTGTCTAAGTCCATTCATCATTGATATCAGACTACCTTGAAGGCCTCGTCTTGAGTGGCTTGGCAGTCAATCACTCAAGATATGCATTTGGAAAGGGGACATATAAAAATGTAGTGTACACATATTTTTTTTCTTGAGTTCTCAGGAATACATCTAACAACAGTGGCTTGTTTATCCTTTTCCTTATATACTGCAGGAAGGCCTGAAATACGGGGGTTGCCACACTTTTTATTGGGTCAATCCATGGGAGGAGCAGTTGCTATCAAAGCTCTACTGAAGGAACCACGAGAATGGGATGGACTAGTTCTTGTAGCTCCAATGTGTAAGGTAGCTATTCTTCCTCTTACTGTCTTGTAAGAATTTAGCAATATATCATATAAAAGGGTACATGTCTTGATAAACTATTTTGAGCTTTAATCTGCAATATCTTTAACCTATTATTGTGTCACACATATAAAAAGGCACTACAGTGTTGTCTACAGGTTCTTATTGATGAATAGAACTACATAAAACATTTGCTTGTTATATGAAAGTAATTGGTGCTGATGATATATTGTCATTGTAATATAACTGATAAATTGATCTTGACCTGCTTTGGCTCAATCATCTTTAGACTGCAGGCCATCTTCTTCACTTCTAATATATACCATGTTTTTACATGAGCTTTGGCATATCTATCAAAGACAAGTGAAATCTTTTGTTTTATCAGATAAATTGTTGGACAATCATTTGTAAATTTAAATATGATGGACCTATTTGTTGGTCCAGGCAGCTTCTAAATATGTATGAATGTTAATTATGTCATATTCTTGTGGTCAGGATGATGTGCCATTTCATTCCAACAGGGAGGATGTAAAGACCATGAAATTTGAAACTGAACCACATTTAGTTAATCTCTACTATCTGTTCTTCTGACTTTGTGACAATAATATCAGCATCTCTATTAGTGTTCATCACCTACCAAATAAGTGTAATACTGTAAATACATGATATTTAGTAGGCAGCTTTCACCCCATTAGCTGTAAATATAAGTCCCAACTTTCTATGTTATTATGTCCCGATTGAGTATGTAGAGTTGCATAAGCTAATGCATTATATTGTTTTCATTGCAAGAGTTTTCTGACTTTATGTTATTGACAAGATTGCAGAGGAAGTAATGCCTCCAGCACCTATTGTCAATGCCTTGATTATGTTGGCAAAAGTTCTTCCAAAAGCTAAGCTTGTACCCCAGCAAGATTTAGCTGAGCTGGCATTTAGAGACATAAATAAAAGGAAACTGGTATCGTTATAACTATGCTCTCTCTATTCGAGTACATTCTTAGTAATCGTGGTTGTACGAGGATTGAAATTTCACTTAAAATGATTCCATCTCTTGTATTTAGATGTTTAGATGATTCATTTTCAGGCATCATATAACGTGATCTGTTACAATGACCGAACAAGATTGAGGACTGCTGTAGAATTGCTGAACGCTACAAAAGATATCGAATCCCAACTCGATAAGGTCAGTAGTGCACATGTTATTTTCCCTGCTATCCTACGTTGCAAGAGTACATGAAAGAGAATTTATGTATGAAAACATAGGTGTAGGTTCCAAGTTTCCATTAGAAACTAACAAAGTCAGACTTACTACAGATCAATTCCCCACTGCTTATTCTTCACGGAGCTGCTGATAAGATTACAGACCCAAAGATAAGTGAGTTTCTTTATGAAAAGGCATCTAGCAAAGATAAAACCTTAAAGCTTTATGAAGATGGATATCATTGCATTCTGGAAGGAGAACCGGACGAAAGAATTTTCACAGTAATTCAAGACATTGTCACTTGGCTTGATTCTCGATGTCCTGTCCACAAAGAGTTAAACTCAATGTTGCCAAGTGCTCATCATCCTAGTTTGACAACTGTGGTTAATTTATACAAATATTAGAGCAAAAATCTTTATTGACACATGAAGGTCGGGCTTGGTGAAAATGTCCAAGTGTCTACTTGTTATCCACTAGTTCGGTAGTTATACAACATTTCTGTATCTTCATTCACATGTTACTGCTTTCCCAGAAGTAATGAAACTATATACTCTAATTTCTAACCAAGTGACTTATTGCCATGATACCATCGATTTATCTTTTTAGTTTTTATTAAGAAAGCTCTGCCTAGTGTATAATGTTGTTCATAGGCCACTACACAATTTACTCTAATTCTTTCTCCAAGATAAAAATAAAATTAAGAGTTTTTAATCATATTTTTTAATTAGTGTTGTGAAAGTTAAATAACACTCACAATCAAGAGCAACACAATTGTAAGTTGTAACTATTTCTTGCTCCCTCCATTTCGCAATGTGAGTTTATTTGACTTTTTATATGTATTTTAATCAAATAAAAACTTGACTAATTATATCAGACACACAGAGTGCTTTCATCTCTGGAAGATTGATAACGGATAACATAATGGTTGCATTTGAGGTCATGCATTATATGAAGAGGAAGACTAAGGGAAAGGACCAAGTTGGATGGCTTTAAAGCTTGATATGTCAAAAGCATATGATCGTGTCGAATGGGAATTTTTACAAGTTGTTCTAATGAAGTTGGGTTTTGATCACAGGGTGGTTAAATTGTTCTTGAGTTGCATTTCATCTATGAGCTACCAGATTTCACACGCAGGTAGAAATTTTGGTTCAATTATTCCATCACGGGGTATTAGACAGGGAGATCCCCTATCTTCCTATTTGTTTCTTATATGCATTGAGGGTCTTACAGCTCTTCTTCATGACTATGAGAGAAGAAAGATGATTAAAGGTATTAAAGTGACACGTTCTGCTCCTTCCATCTCACACATGTTTTTCGCGGATGACTCATACTCTGTAAAGCCAGTACGGAAAGTGCCGATCACATCTTGCAAATGTTGAAAATTTTTGAGAAAGGATTAGGACAACAGATTAATGTTGATAAGTCTTTAGTTTTCTTCGGTAAGAATACAACAAATTCCTTGAAGCATGAATTGTGCCATAAGCTCAGATTTCAGGAAGCTAATGACCACAGTCTGTACTTAGGACTTCCTAATATAATTGGAAGAAATAAATCATCGATATTTGATTATCTAAAAGAAAAGTTGCATGACAGAATTCAGGGTTGGGACAATAAGACTTTATCAAAAGGTGGAAAGGAAGTTTTGTTAAAGACGGTGGCTCAAACCTTACCAAATTACGCAACGAGTATGTTTCTATTGCCATTAGAATTGTGTCAAGACCTCGAGAAGCTGATGTGTAAATTATGGTGGAGAACAAGTTCGCAGAAAGAAAGAGGTATTCACTGGTTAAGCTGGAATAACATGAGCAAAAAAGAAATCATCGAGGGGTATGGGTTTCAGAAGTGTTCGTGATTTTAATGTTACTTTATTAGGTAACCGGGGGTGGAGATTAATAAAGTATCCAGATAGATTGGTTAGTAAAGTGTATAAAGCTCGATATTATCCCCAAGGGTCTTTCTTTAATGCTAAAATTGGAAGCAATCCCAGTTACATCTAGCGCAGCGTTCTCGAATCTCAATCAGTTCTGAAACAAGGAATTGGGTGCATGGTAGGTAATGGGCAGTCCATTAATATATTGGAGGATCCTTGGCTTCCTCTAGATCATGATGCTTACATTCATACTAGAAGTGAAACTTTACAGGGCCAAATGGTATCATCGTTAATGGACAGTGACAGCAACATTTGGGACACGGACCTGGTCATGGACGTTTTTTTAGAGCAGAGACGTTAATATTATTCTAACTATTCCTTTGAATAGTGATGTTAATGACTCTTGGTATTGGAGGCGTGAAAAACTTGGTCAGTGAAAAGTATTTACTCGTTGATGCAGGAGAGTAAAAACGATCATACTTCAGAGGCTAGCTCAAGTTTTTGGCGAAAATTATGGAATCTGAAGATCCCACCTAAAGTCAAACACTTTTTATGGCTTGCGTCCTCGAACTGTTTGCCAATAAAAGATTTACTTTGTATGAAAAGGGTTCAGGTAAATGATATATGTCCTACATGTACTGATTCTTCTGAAACAATATTACATACTTTGGTGTTATGCTCTTATGCTGCTTCTAGTTGGGCAAGGCTTCACATTCCTACTATAACTAGAGAGTTCAACACTTTCTTCGAGTGGCTTCAGTTAGTATTCCAGAAACATCAAAAGGAGGAGATTCATGTCATTGCAATGGTTTGTTGGATGCTGTGGAAAAGCCGGAATAATTTAGTTTGGAATCAATGTAGTTTGGAACCTGTTGAGGTGGTAGAATCAGCATTCTCAGTCCTTAACCAGTGGAAAAATGTTCAAGGCAAAACCTTTGACCGTTTTATGGGTTACATGACTCATGAAGACGGTGATGAACACTGGCACCCCCATGTCTAACAGAGTTAAGGTTAATACTGATGCAACCATTTTTTAGGAGACATATTTTGTTATAGTTATGCATGTGTCATTCGTAACCATGAAGGAGGTTTAGTTGAAGCAAGATCAAGGTGTGAGAGAGGGCAACCCAATCTAGATTTAGCTGAGGTCATAGGAATCAGAGAAGCTTTGAGCTGGATAAAGGAAACAGAACATGATAATGTTATTGAATCTGATTGTTTAAGTACAGGCTATTTGTAGCTCCTTTGTTTGCTTCTCTTATCGTGGGAGAGTGATTAAGGAATGTCATGACTTGCTTGTAAGCTTGAGTAACAAAAACGTGACGTTTTGATTTATCAAACGGTCTGTAAATAGAGTAACTCACTATTTAGTGAGATAAGTTGTTCATTGTTGATCACATTTAGAGGGTAAGGAATGTCCACTCCGATTTGCATGCGGGATGATTTATTCGTAATGAAATTTGATTCTTTCGTAAAAAAAAACTTGACTTTCACTATTTTTTTTTAATAATACAAAAATTGAAAGAACCGCTTACAAAAACATATTTTATACGCATCAGAGATTCAGAATACAACANATGATTTATTCGTAATGAAATTTGATTCTTTCGTAAAAAAAAACTTGACTTTCACTATTTTTTTAATAATACAAAAATTGAAAGAACCGCTTACAAAAACATATTTTATACGCATCAGAGATTCAGAATACAACAAAAAAAATTTAAAAGAGCACGGTTGGATAGCCCAAGTGGTTGAGGGTTTATCATCTGTTGTCCCAGGTCCTGGGTTCGACCCTGGCTCACCCCGAGAATTTCTTTAGAATAGATACTCATTTGTAAGGCTATAAGCCAAATTAGTCAAAAAAAAAAAAAATTTGGTAAATTTCATAATGGGTTTGTTATACCTTACTAAGCCCATGGTTTTGTGATTGGTTATGTACCTTATGGGCCAGATCTTGTTGGGCCGTAGCCCATAAAAATCATTGCTCAACTTAACTGTTCACTCTAAATTATTAATTTATTTTTTAATTAACAGTAGAAATTTATGTTAACTTTTGTTGATTCTTGGATCCAGATTAATGGTTTCAGTCACCTTGTAACAATCACATATATAAAACACACACACACACACACACTGATTACATATTGTTATAATTGTGTGTATCACAACACAATTGATCCAAGAACATGTCAGTGTTAAATCAACTCTTTAGCAGAGGTCTTCTTGGGCCAAAGTGGTTAGTTTAATCTCTTTGCCCCCCTTTAATTCACCTTCAAGTTATAATCTTTTGTAATTTTCTCATACTTGATCATCTTAATTTAAGCTTTGGTTGACTCAATTTACTTTAATTGCTTGTCATGTAATTAATTTTTGTTGCTCATAAGTGTATGTGATCTGGGCTTTACTCAAGATTTCTCCTTTTAGCATATATATATATATGTGTGTGTGTAGTATTACTGGGTTATAGTTTTTTCGAGGTTTTGATGAATTGGGTGTGTGCTATATGCTTGTTTTTACCAAGTAATGTTGAACTTTGTGATTATGGAATGTTTGAATATTGGTGTCATGTTGTCTTCAAGAGAATGTGTTTGTGTGTGATTTGGGGTTTATGGAGAAGTGCAGAACACGATTCTTGTTCTGTAAAAATGGCATCTTGTGCGTTGAAAAATGAAAATGAGTGTGACCTTCAAGATGCCATGAAAAAAAGTTATAGCTCTGGTGAGAGTTTTAGTAACAAATTTTATAGAACACAAAGTAGATTATGTATAGAACGTATTGGTTCTCCAAGTTTCCCTATAGGCCAATATAGGTTGGTTCTCATTCGAAAGTAAATCCTTATATTTCCTTAATTATTTGGGTTTATGATTTTGTGAGATGGGTTGTTTTGTAGCAAAACTTGCCTTACTCTAGCAATCTCACGCATGAAACTACTGCAAAATAAAAGAGATGTTCAGCTTAAACTTATGCGCAAGGAGATTGCTCAATTCTTACAAGCTGGACAAGAACCCATTGCTCAAATACGGGTACCCAATTTAATTTTGGTGTCTTGATGGTTAATTGATTGGGTCTGATACAGTGACATTTTTTTATAATTTTTTTATAATTTTGTGTATGTTCATACTGTTAGGTGGAACATGTTATCCGAGAGCAAAATATATGGGCAGCATATGAGATATTGGAGATGTTCTGTGAATTTATTCTTGCACGTGTTCCTATTCTTGAAAGCCAGAGGTATACAAGAAAGTTTGTTATCTACAGAATTCTTTTAGATTTTAGTAGGGTTAACGACATAGTACAAGATTATCTCTTGAAGTGCTATCGTTTTTCATGTATGTCATCCTTATGATAGAGACGCCACTAAATCAAGAATTTGTTTACTCGCAGTCTGCAGCTCTAATGTATGAACTGACATTGACATTTTCACATCTAGTCTAGCTCATCATGTCTTGCATTTGTTTTGGTTCCTATAGGATAACTATACTTGTGCATGTAACGTTACAATCAAATATATAATATGTTAAGCTGTATGACTATGCAACTGGAGATTAGGCGAAACTGCATTTTGTGTCTTTTTTTAGCACTTGGATGTATAGGCACCGGGTCAGTTATTAAAGACAGTGCCCCTTAGCAGAGTCTATATCGTAGTGTGACACATATATTTAATAAGACCTGTTGCTAACAGAGAGTGTCCTTCGGAGTTACGGGAAGCTGTTGCAAGCATAATATTTGCAGCTCCCAGATGTTCAGATATACCAGATTTGCTGCAGGTCAGGAATCTCTTTTCTGCAAAATATGGGAAGGATTTCATAGCGGCTGCATCTGAGCTTCGGCCTGATACTAGCGTCAACCGTACAGTTAACTTTCTCTCCTGCTATATAACAGTAACAAGTGCATATACTAGTGATATTTANTGCAAAATATGGGAAGGATTTCATAGCGGCTGCATCTGAGCTTCGGCCTGATACTAGCGTCAACAGTAACAAGTGCATATACTAGTGATCTTTGNTTGCAGCTCCCAGATGTTCAGATATACCAGATTTGCTGCAGGTCAGGAATCTCTTTTCTGCAAAATATGGGAAGGATTTCATAGCGGCTGCATCTGAGCTTCGGCCTGATACTAGCGTCAACCGTACAGTTAACTTTCTCTCCTGCTATATAACAGTAACAAGTGCATATACTAGTGATATTTATCAAATTCATCTACTGATTGAATAATTTATTTTAGATAATTGAGAAGCTTTCAGTCAGTACTCCGCCAGGTGTATTAAGACTCAAGGTATTGAAGGAAATTGCACAAGAATATAACGTTGAATGGGATTCTTCCAGAACTGAAGCAGAATTCAGGAAACAGCCAGAGGATCTTCTGGTATGTGTTATGTTGTCTCCTGCACACTTTTTAAGTGGTTATTTGATATATGCTTAGTTTATTGATAGGGTGAACATGATCATGGGGACTTATGTGAAGATTAAGTTCTCTTACTAAACTAATATAATAGGGAATATCCTGTTTAGGTCTTGCCATTTGGAAAGTAATTGCATACAAGGTATGTGCTTGAAAAGGCGTTTGGGCTATGGTACCTGGCCTATTTTTAAATTTGAGTAGTCATGTCAGCCACCCGAATCTGGGCATGGACTCTCGAATTTTCATTTTAAGCCAAAAACATGCAACAAAAAAAAAGTGCCAAGTCCTACACTTGAACACCTATCCATGTTCTACACCCCAGATGAGTCCTGGTAACATATCCTGTGGGTGTATAAAAATCCGTATTACGTTGTAGTAAACTATTATATAACTCACAAGGGTGAGAGAAATGGCAAAGGTTTTAAATTATAGGGATGACCCAGAATTCATACTTTTGGCCGAGTTTCGTATAAAATACATAAATATTCATGCAAATCTTAAATTACTGATTTTCTGTTTTGACAGTTCTGCATGTTTGTGCTGTGCAAGTGTGCATGAAATATATCTATTTTCACTTCATCAGTAATAATTTGTACTGTTTAATACTTAACTTACTTTGTAGTAACATTCTAATTGAACAAGAACAACTCTATTCTCAATATTAAAGTAATTCCAACCAAATTTGTTTTATTTCTTTTTCTACCACAATTAATGTTTTTTATTCTGTAGAATGGACCAAAGCCAATAGCTATCGCAAATTTACCCTCTCAAAATCAATCTAAGCCGTATACTCATGAATCTCCACCAAATTTGTCGTATTCCGCCATGTCCACAAATAAAAGACGTGAAAAGCCGGAGTCTGGATCTCCTATAACCTCCCGCAACGGTGTTGGTCAAAATAGAGTCCAACCATCAGTTAAGAACCAGAACATAGGACTAACCACTGCATTCGAGGAGGAAAAAGGATCACAGTCGTCAGATGTCTTAGAGAGAGCTCGAGAAGCTATTGCTGCTGCAGAGCGTGCATCAGCTTCCGCCCGTGCTGCCGCGGAGTTAGTTAATGTTAACTTCAACATTGGGAAACCATAAGGATGCGGATTTAATGGCAACTTTACAGGTTCCTTAAGATTAACGTGATCGGAGGCTTGTACCAAAGCTCAGTTCTACCAGCATAAAGAATATACGTACTCCTCTCTTCTACCTGTTAAAATTGTAAGTTTTGTTGTTTGAAACTATTGCACCTCATCTTCTTCTTTGGAATAGTTGGATGTTGGAGAATCCTTATTCCCTTGTAAGGACCCTTTCTAGTGTTACCTGAGGAACTGTTTGTCATTTAACAACACTAGATGTATGGTTTACTTACTAGACAGCTCTTCTTAGAGAATGATCTTCTTGAGATAGCATTACCCATCTCTAATATGATCAATCTGTAAATTTTCATCAAATTCAAAAAAAAAAAAAACTACTACTTTAGTTTCAGTTTATAATTTCAACAGGATTGAACAAAACAATTGCTTGGTAATTTGATTTCTTTTCTTTTTCCGGTGACACAATTTTATCTATAAAAGTATCTTGTGAATGCTCAAAATTATACTACTTTACCTTTTGGTTATGGCTTAGATATAAACAAAATTGGGTGAAAAATAAAATATAATTTATACGATTCTACAGGTAAATACTTGCAAATTTCCTTCTCCTAGTGATGTACACATGCATTCAAACTAAAAAAAATAATCTTAATCACAGTGCCAAGGATGAAGGTGTATTCGTAACTTTCCCATTTATTTCGTCATAAAATACTGGGCCCTCGATTTCTTACCATGAAACATTTTTATTCCCTCTTAAATCTCTTTGGTTAACCATTTATCAATTTGTTTCTTAGTTATTGTCTCCTCAACTGCAAAAATATTTGGTTAATTTATAATGGAATTGCATATTATTATAACACATGTATCCTTGGCAATTAGTAAAGGAAAATCTACGATGCATACATATAGAAAGGAAACATATAAAAAAACAAAATGACTTCATAATTGAAGGGGGATATCAGCTTTGCAAAAAGATTACTTGAGAAAAAGCTGCTGCATGGAAGTTAAGGAACTACCGGACAATATATATTTGCAGGGTAAACATTAATTATATGCTGTACTTGAAAAAATCATATGGTTCAAAGTGCATCGAACCAAACTTTGAACCATGGTTTTGGGATCAAATAATAATATACTTACAGTATAACTCGGGCAACAAATTTTGTAACACAATTCCAATACAATATAGCCGCTCTCTCAAAATAATAGTTGTTTGGCTTAAGGTATAAAAAACAACTACTTGTATGCATTATTTTTACGATTTTCTTTTTCTGAATAATAATTTAAATATTATATTTTTATTCAAAAAAAAGAGAAAATTGAAAAAATTATATATGCAGGTAGTATTTTTTTACATCTCAAATTACGTGTAAAAAATCAAAATGACTATTATTTTGATACAGGAGTACTGTATATGGATGGTAAATAACATGAAAGTTTTCAAAATTCCTCATTAAATTAGTTTGTGTTTGAACTCATTCTATTTGCTAGTCCGCCTTCTGCTGGTACAAAAGAGCACGTCTAAATTTGAAAAATCGATTAAATTTGACAGATTTTAAATTCGATCAACATAAAAAATTTAAATTGGACTAATTGTATCGATCCAATTTAATATCTAAATTTAGCCANGATATAAACAAAATTGGGTGAAAAATAAAATATAATTTATACGATTCTACAGGTAAATACTTGCAAATTTCCTTCTCCTAGTGATGTACACATGCATTCAAACTAAAAAAAATAATCTTAATCACAGTGCCAAGGATGAAGGTGTATTCGTAACTTTCCCATTTATTTCGTCATAAAATACTGGGCCCTCGATTTCTTACCATGAAACATTTTTATTCCCTCTTAAATCTCTTTGGTTAACCATTTATCAATTTGTTTCTTAGTTATTGTCTCCTCAACTGCAAAAATATTTGGTTAATTTATAATGGAATTGCATATTATTATAACACATGTATCCTTGGCAATTAGTAAAGGAAAATCTACGATGCATACATATAGAAAGGAAACATATAAAAAAAACAAAATGACTTCATAATTGAAGTGGCATATCAGCTTTGCAAAAAGATTACTTGAGAAAAAGCTGCTGCATGGAAGTTAAGGAACTACCGGACAATATATATTTGCAGGGTAAACACTAATTATATGCTGTACTTGAAAAAATCATATGGTTCAAAGTGCATCGAACCAAACTTTGAACCATGGTTTTGGGATCAAATAATAATATACTTACAGTATAACTCGGGCAACAAATTTTGTAACACAATTCCAATACAATATAGCCGCTCTCTCAAAATAATAGTTGTTTGGCTTTAAGGTATAAAAAACAACTACTTGTATGCATTATTTTTACGATTTTCTTTTTCTGAATAATAATTTAAATATTATATTTTTATTCAAAAAAAAGAAAATTGAAAAAATTATATATGCATACATCTCAAATTACGTGTAAAAAGTCAAAATGACTATTATTTTGATACAGGAGTACTGTATATAGATGGTAAATAGCATGAAAGTTTTCAAAATTCCTCAATAAATTAGTTTGTGTTTGAACTCATTCTATTTGCTAGTCCGCCTTCTGCTGGTACAAAAGAGCACGTCTAAATTTGAAAAATCGATTAAATTTGACAGATTTTAAATTCGATCAACATAAAAAAATTAAATTGGACTAATTATATCGATCCAATTTAATATCTAAATTTAGCCAGTTGAATTTCTGCCATTCAAATTTGTTGCTAGCCATAAAAGGAGACGAATGCAGTGTGTACTGTTAAAAATCGGTCGATTCCGATTGTGTGTTAGAAACTTGTGGTTTTATGTAAAATCAGGTCAAAAATGTCTATCTCAATCAAATTTGAGTCTCAATAGATTTCTTTTAATGAGATTTTGGTCAAAAATTATAAAGTTATATATGATGAAATTTATACACAACATATTTTTATTACATTATATAATATAATTTTATCGGATAAAAAATATAATATATAATAATATTTTAATACATTCAATTTCTAAACTGAATATTTATGGATTTTTTTTAATAATTTGGCTTATAACCTTATAAATGAATATTTTAATATACGCAGGATCTGATGTCATTAGCACTTGAGCTATCCTATCATGCTCGAATATTTATCATTAATCCTGAATATTCCAATAGTTATTCAGTAGTCCATCGATTTTCAGTTTTTGGAACGCCGGATACAAAGGACAAAGTTATACAAAATTTATGTAGTGGCACTCCTTAATTTCCGGCATCCAATGAGTGTTTATAAGTATTGCATATGCTTATGACACATGCACGAAAATTAAATTATAGTTTGTAATATGCAGTAAATGAATAAACTTGAATATAAATTTACAACTCGGTTCTTTTATTTTTTGATCTGTGCTAATCACAGTATTAGTGGCCTATGCACAAAGCTATGTACTTTGTTTCCTGTTGCTTGTAGTCTTGATGATCATCCCTGTAGATCAGACCCGACCAGCACTTGATATGAAGCACTGTATGTAACTGAAGAGTACTAGTTTGATCCACTTTGATTAATTGTTTTCCAGTGTTACAACACTGTTGTTGTAATATTTAAGTTATTGAAATTCTCTTGTCCTGAGCACCCCCTCCTCTCCTTTTCTGTTTCAACAGTGTTATACAGTGAAAAATAGTGGAGTTCAGTTTTCTATCTGTACAATATATTAAACTGTGCCACGCATGCTTCTGTAGTTCTGTGTGTGTCTTTTTGTGTTTTACAGATTTTAAATTAGCTAAACTTAGAGTACATCTGATTGATAATATAAGAAGATAAAAAGCTATACAATTTGCCTTTGCATCAGTCATTTTGTAACATTTNAAAAAAAAGAAAATGCAAACAAACAAATAGAATTGGAGGTGGTAAAGAGTAGTAAACAAAATAGCAGCTTTAAACATTTCTACATATCATAAAACAGCATTTGACTAGATGAACAAGTTGCCGATTCTCTCTATCTATACAACTATACAAGTTAGCCGTCTACTTAAATCCACAGCTTTTAAAAGTTAGTAGTCTTGCACGCTCATTAATTTTCTCTCTCACTTGACACATTCTAGTATATTTTATGCATATGTAGATAACTAGATATGTATGTATGTATGTTACACTGCTCCACAAATATTGAGGAATATCTCATATCTTTCCCTGAGGAAAGATCTTTGTCAACCTGCTGTTTCTCGGGATCAGCCCTGAGGAAAGATAGTTAGAGAGAGACAACAGTTAGTGCTTCTTTCGTTCTCTTCTAGTGTAACAGTAAAACTAGTTCAATCTTTTCAAACTAGATGCCTTTCCATTGCATTATAATATGATAATGTTTGGGCTAAACGATTAATTCATCACTAATTTTTGTTCCGATTTGCAACTAAGTTATCAAGGGGAAAAAATTGCGGTTGAAAGATCTTTCAAATTTATTTATACCATTAATTAGTTATGTTTGAAATTAGTGATTCAAGATCAGATTTTATGTTTTCTTAACCCATCTTTATCATGACTCATCTAATGGGAGAATTTGTTAGTTCCAACTGCAGTTGTTCTAACTAGTTTTTCAGTTTCGTTACAGTCAACTATAGAGTATTACTTTTAAATACTCAAATGCAGGTCTATTACGAGTATTGCCTAATAATAACACATGAGAATTAGAGATGATATATAATTAAAATTGGACTGAGATGTGACTTATCAAAATCAAATCGATGAATAAAAAGAATCTTCTTTAAAATAAACCGGAGAGAGCCTTTGATATAAATTGAGAAGTGATCATGAGATGAAACGAAATATAATTTTGAGTTGGGTTTTAATCGGGACTCGGGAGAATTAGGACTTTAGTCGAAAGAGAATGTGATTTTTGGATAAAGATGTATGTGTTGCGTAATCTCTTTTCTCATAATAATTTATTTTTTACGTTAAATTATTAATTTTATATGTCCATTACATAAGTAGACATAGTCACTTATTTATGCATCTCTTATATATATGGGATGTAGAGACGATATGTCCATTGTAGCATATATGCCATCTATTTTTTTTATATAACGGACACATATAATTTAATTAGATGTTTTTAAAATATTTACAAGAGATAAATATTGATTGATAATTTTTTTAAACAATATATAATATTGATTATTTCGTATAAATCGGGAAATATAATTAAAAATTTTAAAACTTCCAACTACTTTTGATGTGCAAATTTGATCTACTAGCTAGTGAGAATAATTTAGACGATAATACTTTAAAAATTAACATTGTAATTTATAATTTAATTAAATAAAGAGGTTAATGTTCATGAGATTAACTCACATAACTTTCTTGAGATTAAAAAAAGTTGTCATATAAATACACGATAGTGTTATTGTAATTACAAGAATCATATACAATTACAAAAATATCTGCACTAAAAAATACTAGTACCTTAGGTAATTTTTCTGAAATAATCGAAGGAACTTTATTCTATTAAATAAAATTACAACTATTTTATTTGATATAATCCTACGATAACTAGTCTGGATATCGATTATCATCATGAACTTTTATAAATTCTCTCATGTCTCTGTCCCGACAATTTTGCCGATTATCTTTTCTTGCAGACGGGCTTGTTTTTTCTTTTTGATTGATTAATATTCAGCGCAATAGCAAGACACTTCCATATTTGAACACTTTATTCAAGTTCTAATTGATTTGACATAACATGGGACTAGTATCTTAATCTGCTAGCAAACCGTGAATGCATATAATCATATACGTTGAACAAATTCATTAGTTTATCAGAATTTTATTCACAAAATTGGTACACCTGCAACGTAAAATACAACATTTACAATACACAGGTTTATAACACAAATACGTTATTAATATTAATCATTATCTATATAAATATGATGAGGGTCAGGGATGAATAGCCGAATAGGACAGTGGGTGGAGACTCACATAATAGTGAAATATGAATGATAAACCTGGGAAGGTTTCTGTTGTCTGTATGTATAATTGTATATAGCTAGTGTACATAGGCTAGTAGTACAGCTTAACCTACGGTACCTGTTAGGGCTATGTAGGGTTAGGGTTATGTTTAGCTTCATTTTTCTCTCTCCTTTAAGATATACTATATCATGTATATACTCTGTATGTGTACATAGTAGTTTATCTGATTCTTGCTAGAATTTAGCTAAAGAAACAGATAAAGCAGTGTTCTTGCACTTTTTGAGCTGTGATTTCAATATTCTTATTCAATGGCCGGATTTGTATATATAGCCGTGTTGTCATTACTCCTAATTAAACCAGCTTAATTGGTCTCTTATACAAGCGTTGACTTTGAGAGTGAGTAGTAGAAGTGTTGTTTTTGCTATTTCTTTTCAATTTGTTTCAGAAGTCATTTAGGATTATTTTTCTCTCCTAANTTTTTTTTATATAACGGACACATATAATTTAATTAGATGTTTTTAAAATATTTACAAGAGATAAATATTGATTGATAATTTTTTTAAACAATATATAATATTGATTATTTCGTATAAATCGGGAAATATAATTAAAAATTTTAAAACTTCCAACTACTTTTGATGTGCAAATTTGATCTACTAGCTAGTGAGAATAATTTAGACGATAATACTTTAAAAATTAACATTGTAATTTATAATTTAATTAAATAAAGAGGTTAATGTTCATGAGATTAACTCACATAACTTTCTTGAGATTAAAAAAAGTTGNTCGAGTTAGAAAAAGCAATATCAAAAGTAGATCATTAAGATTTAAGTCATTGATAAATTATACTATTTGCCAACTGGAATACTGGATCAACTAGCTAGCTAGANAATTTAATTAAATAAAGAGGTTAATGTTCATGAGATTAACTCACATAACTTTCTTGAGATTAAAAAAAGTTGTCATATAAATACACGATAGTGTTATTGTAATTACAAGAATCATATACAATTACAAAAATATCTGCACTAAAAAATACTAGTACCTTAGGTAATTTTTCTGAAATAATCGAAGNTACGTGCTACTTCTGGCAAGCATGTACTAGTTTTAGTAAGTTTACTAAAATATTATTCGTGGTCCATAAAAAGTGGTCCAAATTAATGGACATGTCATTAATATTTGATTANGGAACTTTATTCTATTAAATAAAATTACAACTATTTTATTTGATATAATCCTACGATAACTAGTCTGGATATCGATTATCATCATGAACTTTTATAAATTCTCTCATGTCTCTGTCCCGACAATTTTGCCGATTATCTTTTCTTGCAGACGGGCTTGTTTTTTCTTTTTGATTGATTAATATTCAGCGCAATAGCAAGACACTTCCATATTTGAACACTTTATTCAAGTTCTAATTGATTTGACATAACATGGGACTAGTATCTTAATCTGCTAGCAAACCGTGAATGCATATAATCATATACGTTGAACAAATTCATTAGTTTATCAGAATTTTATTCACAAAATTGGTACACCTGCAACGTAAAATACAACATTTACAATACACAGGTTTATAACACAAATACGTTNCAATATACAGCTTCATAACACAAATACGTTATTAATATTAATCATTATCTATATAAATATGATGAGGGTCAGGGATGAATAGCCGAATAGGACAGTGGGTGGAGACTCACATAATAGTGAAATATGAATGATAAACCTGGGAAGGTTTCTGTTGTCTGTATGTATAATTGTATATAGCTAGTGTATNTAAAATAGAATAAATATGTACGAATAATATATTTTCATAATTTTTTTGTCTTGATAGGAGTCAATTTTTTTTATACAAAAAACTTATATCTATTTTTTTAATTATAGTGAGGGATTTAAATTTCACTAACCCTGATATAACTCCACCCAGAGAAAGAAACCATAGTACTAAAATCGATTATAAACCAAAATAAAGATAATCAATGTATGGCATACCCATAACATTTATCGAACATGAATGGAGAATATTTGTTTACTTCAAAAGAAACGACACCTTCTTCTTTGGTTAGCTAGTTAGAAATCAACACGCGGGTTATAATCAAGAAATAGAAAGGAAAATTTAAATTGGTAAAAACAATGAAGAGATCCATCCTAAAAATTTTATTCTTTAAGTATTTGCATATAGTTGTGGATCGAACTAACTTATAGATTAAGACCGCATGCAAATTGCAAAAGGGCAAAGGCAAGTCCAGATGTAAAGAGGGGTTGAGAAGTTGCAGTTGAGATTCATCGGGTTCGCATTTCACATTTAGTTTAGTTTGGCAGTATATTGTACAAAGACATACAAACAAAAATGTAGAATTGAAGTTGAACAATATAGATATAGTGATATTAGTAACTATCTAGCAATAAAAAAGACAAGGGAAGTTGATGATGAGATCAGGTCATAAGCCCTAGGGTATAGTGCATTCTAGCATCAAATATTACAGCCAAACCTGGTGGTGGCAGCTGAGTGTGAGTTAGTGTATAAACACAAAAAAGCTGTCACCAAAACCAAACCCATCTCACTCATTTCTTGCATTGCCTTGACCCCACCCTGTACGTTATGATTCCAAGATATGTACAGCTTGATTGTCATGCCCATATCAAACTCAGAAAATATTCTTAATATATTTAGAGTAACACATAATATCTCAATTAGAATCCATCTTGATACCGATTGATCATGGACGAATTAGGATAGCTTCTACCTTCCCCTTCCACCTCATTACAATTATTATTGCTACTGTTAAAATCATTATTATTTTGGACTAATGACATCTCTCTACCACCACCGCCAACACAGCCTCCTGTGTATGTGTAAGTGTTTTCTGGCGGAACCACGGGTGCTTGTGTGGGTAACTGCCCGGTTGAGTGTACTGCATGGCCAACGAAGTAGTCGTTGATGGGTTGGCCGATGTTGTAATGTGGTGGAGGGTAGGGAACTAGGCGTGGCGGTGAAGGGTACATAAATGACTGGGTCGGTGGGGGTGCTATGTTGGCTGATGATGAAGAGCCGCAATAGAATCGTGAAGCCGGATAGCCTGCAGCTCTGAACGGATCACTCGTCTGATGATGATACCCTCCGTGTGAAATTGGTAGTTGGCCACTGCTAATAATATACGCATTTATAACAAATTAAAAAACTAAATATTGATAAATATGTGATCCAACTAGTTCAAAGACTGCATATTCAAATCATTTGTACCGATTTAATGTTAATTTATGTACTTGTCTACTACGTACACTTAAACAAATTAAATAAAAACAAGAAGGTATCACTAAACAGGAATGACCAATTGCGACAAAGTAATTATATCTAATTTAGTTATACAAACTGAGCAAGATGAATAATAAGCTGCATAAAAAGAGAGAGTATAAATTTGAGCAATTAAAGAGGAAGAAGATACATACGTACCCTAGTACCAGATGATGAGGATGAGGAGGTGGTGTGGGTGGCATTAAGTTATCGTTACTAAACACCAGCTGACGAGCTCTGTTGAGTGTTTCTGTCTCTCTTTCTGCACTCCACCATGAAAACAAACTAAAACAAACCCTCGAATATAAAAAATATAAATAAAAGATTAATGTGTGTGACTGTGTGTAGCATCCAGGAAACCAAGATTTGACATGACAATATATCCTACCATATATACATAGCTAACCTAGCTAGCTTATAATCTACGGCCATTAACGAGAAGTAGCTATATATATATATACATATATATGTTTAGCATAGCTAGCCTACAGTTATAAGGCCGGTGTTGTCCACTTAAAATTGTATATATCTTGCCTTGTCGGTGGCGGTTCATGTGTCCCCCGAGAGCTTGAGATTTGCCGAACCTGAGGGAGCAAAACCTACACTCATATAGCTTCCCACTTTCATCTTTTCCACCCCCGTTTTTCTTCTTCCTATAGCCTCCTACTCCTGCTCCTGCGCACCCCACACACACAAAAAAATATATATATATNGAATATAATTAAATATATGTATTCTCCAAGAATCCTCTACATTTACTACTAATTAGGGTTTTGCATTATAACTTATAATTTTCGACCTCTAATTTATACATTTCTTGACATAAATCACTATTCCCAATTAAATTTTGTTTCATCGAAATATGTACATGTATACAATAAGAGAATATTTAAATACTTCAAGGAAAATTTGTTTCACTCACTTGTAATATCTAATTTACCTAGCAAAGGCTCATATAAATTAAGGAGATGAAGAGGTGGTGTTTACCGGAGGAATCGTCCCCGGGAAAGTTGTTTAGGTCTAATGGGTTGCCTTCTTCTGGTCTCCTGAAAACAAAAACACAACNTGTTTCACTCACTTGTAATATCTAATTTACCTAGCAAAGGCTCATATAAATTAAGGAGATGAAGAGGTGGTGTTTATGAGGTGTTTACCGGAGGAATCGTCCCCGGGAAAGTTGTTTAGGTCTAATGGGTTGCCTTCTTCTGGTCTCCTGAAAACACAAACACAATCAAACCAAATCAAATAAAAAAAAAGAGAAGAAATAATAATTAGAAAGGTGAGACAAACATAGAGAAAATGAAAGAAAAATCAAATATATAGGTTTCAAATTAGATGAAGAGTTGGAGAAGAAGAATATATAAGAGGGGNCACAAACACAACCAAACCAAATCAAATAAAAAAAAAGAGAAGAAATAATAATTAGAAAGGTGAGACAAACATAGAGAAAATGAAAGAAAAATCAAATATATAGGTTTCAAATTAGATGAAGAGTTAGAGAAGAAGAACATATAAGAGGTGGAGAGATAGGGCAGGTAAAGTGAAAGTATTTGTGTGGGGTGAGACCTACATAGTACAGAGAGAGTGAGAGCAAAAAATAAAAGATATGGGCTGGGTTGGGTTGGAATGAAAAGGAACAAATGTTTGAGGTGGGAGATATATAGGTAAATCTGGGAAGATTATGAGACTTCAGTTTGAGAGATGGAGTAGTTGAGTGATGATGAAGAAAGGAGGTGTTTGAAAGTTCTTTATCAGTCCTGACACCTCCTCTCGAGACATCTCTCTCACTATCCCCTTAATACTCTCTCTTTTGTATTCAATTTCAAACATTTTTTTCAAAGTGTGTGAATGACAATGACAATGAGATAGACATGAAAATGTGGCCTAGTGACTCTAGTGTATTGTTTATGGAAGGGCCTTTGTAACACATTCTTAAAAATAAAAACCAATGGCCACTATTATATTGGATAAATTCTTAAAAGAGACGGAATTATTTTTATAAATTGAGGGAAATAAGATGAAATGCATTCTGTGCAAAAAGATCCACTAATTCTTGACACAAAATTACATCATATTTATGTAAAATACTTTTTTATCCAATAAATTGATCATTCGGGCTATTTGATGCATGCAGTGTACGCGAGACGTCTGATCGATCTCTTCGATCGGTACAAAGGTAACAGCCATATCTGCGAATGAGATCTTGTATGATCGGTTGAGTTAATTGTTCAATCAATTTAACGAAAACAAATCGATATTAAACAGTTTAGTCTATCAACAGAAATATTTATGACTTTAAGACTGCATATTTGGATGTTATAACGTGCTAGGACTGGCCAGTACGTACCACTGTATGCAGTCACGGAGGCCTAACAAAGTTTTAGGGGGGTCCGAATTTTTTTATTTTTAATTAGTTGATTAATTTCTATTCTTTTAATACAAAAATTTTTTGTTGAAAAGTTAAATTAAGGGGATTCCAACTCTAATTTTATGTGAAAAATTAACTAAAATTACTATATATTTAACCTATCTATATTATTTAATGACTACAATATAATTTTATATATAATAATATTAAAAATTTCAGGAGGGCGAGGGACAGGTCCGTCCCTCCGTCCGTCACCGACTGTATGCTAGCATCTGCCATATATTTCTCATTCTTTACCATGTATAATGCATACAATACAAGTATTTTTATTTGTTTTATGTTGTTTTTTATACAAATTAATTATTATATTGTAATTAGTTTGTTCATATATACACAAACTCTTCCATTGGGCTGAAACTAGCTAAAGTACAAGGATCAACTCAAGTTGAACCCCCTTAAAAATTGAGTCGAAGCTTGGTAATCCTATATATGAATCCAAAAGACAATACTAATTAGTCCTGATCGAGATTTCACATAAGTAACTTATAATTCAGATACATACATTTTTTATTTATAAATTAGTCATAAGATAGACCAAACGCGCCTAAATTATTTTTGATTGCCAGATGACCATACATAGCATGAATAAACAAACAATTTTCAGTGTATTCGATAGGAGGACAATAATATTTTCTCGAGAAGTTAATGAGACAAAACGTAGCGTCATGGCCCTAAATCGTATACATAGTTACATACACATGTAACATGTTGTCACAGTAGTCATTATGATGATCGTGTACACATATATTATATGAGTGCGGCCATATATATAACCACAAATACATATATGAGAAATTGAATTAAGTGGCAGCTCGCTAGGGTATGAAAGAAATTATGATACACAGGAAGCCTGGCTAGCCTAGCCTAGCTAAGTCCTCCCCATAGTCATTGCATGGTGTACAATTATAGTACCCTGAGCTTAATTGCCATGTCTGAGTGAAGTGTTGCTGTCACTATGTCTCATCTACTACTACTTTTGTCAATCCTTTTTTATGTGTATAGCTTCTGCTATATACTCCACAATTTTTCTTCATTTGTTGTTTCTCTATTGTTTTCATTTATTTTATATTTCATAAGTAGTTCAAGTCTAATTAATTATACTTCTTACCATTATAAGCTTTATTTACGTGGTCCTCATGAAATTACTACTTATCGCTGAATTGATGGCGACTTTTGTGTGTGTGATCACTGATCATTAGGTAACTTACCAAAACACAAGTTGTTTGTACAAGAATTGTGTCCACATTTTCCATAGCTGCACCCTGCTACATTACATACAATTAAATCTTGGAGAGAGATTTTTTTGTATTAATTTATCAAATTTAAAAATACATTATCACTATTATATTTACAATAGTCAATAAATACATTTCCAGTATGATACGCAATAAATATATTGTAACTAAAGAAGATGCAAAATGTGGAAATCTGAAAGATGCAGGCTGATAATAGTTTGGATTAAACAACTGAGCCCAAATGTTTCTTTTCTCAATAGTCTAGTAGGCAGTAGCTATTTTTTGGGAGCTGGGCTACTTTCTAGACTTGCTAAAACTTAACCCACTTGTTTATATTATTCGAATGTAAAAGCCTATTACAATTTGTTTTCAATTTTCACTTGTCATTCTGAAGCTACTCCAATTCAGACTTTAAGCCAAGAGATATTTATAATATTAAACCCATACAAATAGTTTTTGTGACTGAATCCGAATTTTAACTTCATAAGATAAAAGAAAAAGAATAAATAAGATCGAATTTCTATAATAATTTTCGACGCAATTTGTAACCGCTTATCTCGTATGTATGCATTTAATTTCTATAATATTTTTTGATGTAAAAATGTGAAAGAAATAATATAAAGATCGAATTGTATAATCATAGATATCGTAATTGTATATGTTTAATTTGTTTTTAACGACGTCTGGTGTGACTTGAACAGTAAACTTGGGAGAATTTTCGTATTAGTAGAGTGTTTACTTTTTCCTAGCTGCAAGCCTGCGAATGGACATCAAAAACTTGAGAAATCAAAGGGTTTAATGAGAAACCATTTAAATATCCAACTGTTAACGTGAGTTAGTGTCCTTATCACAATAATTAACTCCCTCTAGTCAAAGATAATAGTGTTACATATATGACTGATCTGATTAGGAGTAAGCATTACTGCAAATTATTTTATTAAATCAATCACGATGTTGATGTATGTATAGGCGTGTATATTTCTTTCCTGGGATGTGTTAATGTATATCACTTTCTTTCAGATAGCCATTGGCATGAACCACACAATTTGGAACAAGTTGTAAAGAACAAAAAAAATTGACATTTTTTAGGAACCCTTTTCTTTGCAGTTGAACAGCGTGGTTATTTATTTTTAATTTTAAGCAAATAATTGTGGAATTTATTGTGTTGGTCTCTGGTCTGGATTCCAATTGAGTGATGGTGCTTTGTTCCTTTGGCATTTAGCAAAGGAAATGAATTTGCAACTACGAAATAGGATATAGAGAGTATCAAATGTGGATTCTTTTGGTCAAACTTTAATTCAACAATTCTTAATAGGAAGTTTTAATATTTTTTTTGTTTTAGGTGGCTGATTTGTACATATTTTTGAAAATAATAAGGTTCAAGTGTTACGGGAAAAAAAATTGTACTCATAACAACTGCCGAACTATGTTAATAAATTTAATTATTTAATTTGAAAGTTTGTCCTTTTATATTAAAATTTTATAAATTTTATTAAATAGTTACTTAAATCTATATTATATATAAGAAAACATAATTATGTATAAAAAATTAATATTAAATTGATCTCCAGATCGTTTGATTAATACTTTTTCAATACATTCACCAATTTATTTCGATTCACGTTTTTTATAACTCTACTGAGAAGTTTTAATAAAAAAAATTGTTTTGGGTGGTTGATCTGCACATATTTTTTAAAATAATTAAAGTGTTACGGAAAAGAAAATTGTACTAGTCATAACTACCGAACTACGTTATAAAAATGGATGACCCGTTGGACTACAAATGATAATTTACCGTCAATCAAGAGTATGTAGGTCCTTTCTCGGTAGCAACATATAAGAAACTGGAGGACAATAATTAAAATAAAGCAAAAAGTTTAAGCAACCTTCGCAATAATAAAATCTTCAATTACAACTCTTTTAAAAACATTTATGTCTCATATATCTTTACATGTTACAATATTTTAATCGACTTTCATTAGAAATATTACATTTAAATAAAAATATAATAATTTATATAAAAATAAGTGCAAAAGTGATAATGCAAATTGCAGGCAGACACCGAGAAGTTAGGTAAGATATCTTATTCCATACAGCTTTATGCATTGCTAAAAATATACAAAAATAATGCCACTAAAGTGGAGAAGTGCTGAACATGTTCTTCTTCAAGGGCCATACGTTCAAATTCCCACATGAAAAAGGTAGTTCGTTTTCATGTGCTTCAGGCCCACCTTTGCATTCATGGACCTCTCTCTACATTTACCATTTTCGACAATTCTGCAGCACCACATTTCGTAAAATTAAATCATAATGTACAAATTAAAACACCTGCTTCAATTGGGTTTTTCGTAACCATTTTATTTTTGGTCATGAATAATTAGACATGCTTGGAGGATATGGGACCAACGGTGTATGCACTATACTAAAAAAACACGTATTTTATATGGACAAATCGTGGAAACTACCGCATTGTTTTTTAACATCTCAGTCCTAATATAAAAAAAATTGTGTATGATAGAATAATTTAATAATATAGATTTATCCTCTATCATCCTACAATTTGGGTTTAATTTTCATTTATTTTGAAATTTATTAAAATAAATACTGTTTTATAAATTTCGATTAAATTTGTTAAAAAAAACGAAATTTTTGGCCTTTTATCTCTATATACCATGTGAATATTTGAAATTTGAACTATATAATTTATTTGTATATTTCAAAATTTGGAAGATGTATCTGTGTAGTCGGAAGGCCATTCGTGCAACCCGCTTAATTTTATCGAATAATTTTGTTGAAGTTGAATTGAAAATTGATTAGAAAGTAAAATTCGGAATTGTCAAGTGACTGTTGAATAAAAACGTGATCACTCTGCAAAGCTGTTGTTGTTCCCAAAACTAGATCACCGAACAGCTTAAAACATGGAGTTTTGTCCCTCCACTTATGTATAACACGTCGCACAAACGTGTTTAAATTTGTCTTGCACTTTCATTTAAAACCCAAATAATTGCATTAACTAATTAANTTTTTTTGTATAAAAATAGGATTGTTCTATATTTATACAAAAAAGGAAAATTTCAAAAATAAATTATGAAACTATCCTTAAAATATATCTTAAAATACGTGTCAGACACCCCATTTTAAAATGATAACAATTCAAAAGGACGGTGGGAGTATTATTTATCCCCAATATTTTCATGAATTAAAAATTCATCTCTCTCCGGTCTCTCCGNCAGTACTGTATAATTTATTTACATTACATAAACTTTTACAGTAATATCATACTTTTAGAAAATTACATTTGTTATTATGAATTGCGAAATGCATAATTTAATGTTATAAATACTTAAGTTTTTATTAGTAATTTGAATTTTTATTTTTTTATAAAATATATATTCTTTATTTACTTTATTCCCATGATTAATTAGCTTTTTACTTGTGAATATCAAACAATTATGAATAAAAAATATAATTGTTTTATAGTATGATAAACAATTATAATTTTTATAATTAATATGATTAATATTATAATTCATACAAAATTGTAATTTTAATGTTATTAATAATATTATAATTCATAAAATATTAATATTAAAACTCAATAAAAATTTAAATATTACAATTTTAATTATGTGATTAAAATATTTTAAATTGCAGGGAAAAAATGTTTAGTAATATATTTATATGTATGTGTGTATAATATGAACTACGTGAACACGTGAATATTTGTTTTAAAATATATTATCTTAATTTTATAAAAAATATTATTCATTTTCTGGTTCAAATTAAAATAAATAAATAATTTTATATTTCGATGATATATCTTATTTAATATATTTGAATATTTTAACAGGGTGAAAAAATAGTTAATTCATCTTAGATCCATTCTAACTAATTTCATATTGTTAAGATAAAAAAAGTAAAATAATAACAAAATACAACTTTTTATTCTAATAAATATGGTAGTATCAAATATGAGACAAATATAAAAATTGAAATTATCATCCTAAATCCGTCTAATTGAAATACCCAATATTAATACTAGTAACAAATACAACTTTAAATAAAAGAAAATAGTCATACAAACCAAACAAACAACTAAAGTCTACAATGTCATTTCTCTCAATATTTTCGGGTTAAATATCAATCATGTGACTGATTACGTCCAGATATATCAAGTAGGTGACTGACTGCAAATTTGACTCATTTTGATGACTGATTGTACAATTTGACTCATTTTGATGACTGATTGTACAATTTGACTCATTTTAGTCACTGCTTTCGATTTTTTTATCAAACTCATTTCCGACGAAAAAAAACATGCATAAAAAAATCCGAAAAAATTTGTATGTAGTAAAACACTCCGACTTTGAATTTCCTAAACTCAGAATTATCGAAAGGAAATTCAAAACTTAAAATCAAAATTAAATAAATATTGACCCAAATTTATTTAATTTCGATTTTGAATTTTATTTCGATAATTCTGAGTTTATGAGATTCAAAGTCGGGGTGTTTTACTACATATAATTTTTTTTCATATTTTTTTTGTGCATATTTTTTTTCGCCGGAAAATTTTCAGATGACCGGAAAATGAGTTTGATAAAAAAATCGAAATTAGTGACTAAAATGAGTCAAATTGTGCAATCAATTATCAAAATGAGTCAAATTTGCAATCAGTCACCTACTTGATACATCTTGACGCAATCAGTCCCCTAATTGATACTCCCTCCGTCCCAACCAATTCTTATCACTTTTTTTCATTTTCTGACACGTATTTTAAGGTGGATTTTAAGAATGGTTCCATAACTTATTTTTAAAATTTTCTTTTTTTGTATAAAAATAGGATTGTTCTATATTTATACAAAAAAGGAAAATTTCAAAAATAAATTATGAAACTATCCTTAAAATACACCTTAAAATACGTGTCAGACACCCCATTTTAAAATGATAACAATTCAAAAGGACGGTGGGAGTATTATTTATCCCCAATATTTTCATGAATTAAAAATTCATCTCTCTCCGGTCTCTCCGTCCCTCCCTCTCACACACACACACATATTTCCCCTCTTCTCACACTATAAATCTTTTGCAAACAGCCTTCTCGTTATTCTTTTCTTCTTGTCTATCCCTGACCAAAATCACACACACACACACACATCTTTCTTAGCCTTTCATATTTTATTAATTTCATTCAAATCACAACCATACTAACTCCGCTCCTGTACAGCTCCCTTAGGTAACAACTATCCTTCTATCTACACATCTTTACTTTCATTTCACTTTATAATCCTCATTAAATCATTTTAATTCTTTTAATTCAGCACCTAATTTAAATTTTAACATAAGTTAATTACACTAGTCTCAGATCTGATAACTAATTAATTGTATTTTTAGGTTAATTAGCTCTATAAACTCTGTTAATTTCATGTCTATAGTTTTAATTGTTATGTGAATTGCATGTTTATATGCTTGTTAGTAGTGATCATAGTTATATTCATTAGATCTGTGTAATTATGTGTTTATATGTTAAGTTGTTTACATGTCATAGTCATAATTCAACATTTTGTGTTTTAATTTTATGCTACAAGTTAAATTAGCTTCAGCCTGCAAGCCGATATCGATATCGATATTTTTATGTTTGATTTGTCGTGTTGCGATAAAATTAGGTCTCGGAATATCAGATCTGGCTTTAGAAATTATAGTTATTATATGATAGGTTGTGTTTTTGTTGTTAATTTGGATTGTTTAGATTTTTCGGGAGCATCGTGGATGATATTCTGTTTCGGTGTTGTGAATTATGACAGGTGTTATTTTAGGGCGATAAGATGAATCACTGTGTTGCAGCTTGTGATGATGTGAGGAGTTCTGTTACTGTTTCGGTTGGTGTTTCGGATAAGAGGGATACTTTGGTGTGTCCTAAACCGAGGCGCCTTGGTCTCATTAACACCATGGCCAATGAGCAGATCAGATCTTTGAGATGGCATATGAGGTGATTTTTTGTGGAGTTTGGAAGTTTTTCGAGTGTTTTCGTTGATTATGAAAGTATTGAAATGTAAGGTTTGTTGTTTATGACAGCTATCAGTCGGAGCTTGGTGATTCGAGACCAGGATCGGAGCTCTTGGACCTCATTTTGTCTAAGGTGTGTTTATTCTCTTCACTTTTATTACACTTATCGAATTCTAGTTTAAATTGTAATTCATATACTTGATTTAGAATATGCTTGTTTAGTTATGGAGTTTTTCTGTTGATCTGTTTCGGTCATAAATGGAGGATTTCCCTGACTAATAATAATTGTAAAGAGGTTGAAATGTTTTGCGATAGAACTATTGCGTTACATGTGTGGGGTACTGTTACAAATTATTTGATGTATTGAATGATTTTCATGTGATGACACCTATTTCATATGCTTGCGCACACATACACTTGCCATCAGCCTGCATATATTTAGTCATTTACGCACAGCAGAGGGTCCCTAGAATTGCTAGACATCCACACCTGTGTGCACTTGACAAGTGGGACTAATCTTTAGTGATTTTTACTTGTTTGCGTGTGATCTCTTTTGAATTTTGTTTTCCTTTTTTCTTCTTCTTTGAAACACTAAATAAAGATTGTTGTAATTAAAGTTTTCTATGAATTTTCTTTGCAGGGTGCATGTGCTGTGGAACAAACTTGCACTCAAGCTGCCTCGTCGCCCCCTTTTTTTTGTGGGTCACCGCCGAGCAGAGTTTCTAACCCACTAATTCAGGATGCTCATTTTGGGGATGCAAAGGTCACCCCTGTATCACCTAGGTCGATTCCCTTTCCCTCTGATATGTCTTCGTCCCCATCATCATCGGCAAGGAAAGGAGCATGTGGCAGGGCAAATTTTGGTAACAAACCGGCTGTGAGAGTTGAGGGGTTTGATTGCCTAGACAGGGATAGGCGCAACTGCAGTATCCCTACAATGGCTTAAAACCTCTGGAGTGTAAACTTCTAAAATGAGTACATAGAAAATTAAAATTGAGAACAAAGGTAAACTTGAGTAGCAGGAGAGAACAAAGGAAAAATTAATATTGCATATTAATGAGAGCAGGAGAGTTAAAATCATTTTGGCACTGTATATATGTTTATAATAGTCTGTATGTAAATGTGTCCGTAAGAAATTAGAGTAATTAACCAAAATAATTGAGAGGTTTTTAGGTGCTTGCTTTTGTTGGAGAGTGTAAGGGTAACCCTCTTGTAATGTAAGTATGCCTAGAGGGGAATTTCAAATTCGCATCCTTTTGGGGAGTAAAAAATTTACTACCCGGCTTTCTGTAGAAGATTTGTAGAAGATGAAGTCGGGTAATGGAGTCAGCTTTTGTAATCATTTATTTTGTAATCGTATATAATATCAATGTAATCTATGGTTTTCTTCAATCTATTGCGTTATGTTGATTTTCTTCTGTATCCATTAGATTGGTTGGTTATCAAGTATGTAAGGTGTGATATTTGTATATATTGTGGAGTAAGTTTATATTTTTTTGTTTGTCATTTTTTTCTTTGCTTGCTCTTGTTTACTGGAGGGAGGCTTGCACAGCTCAGAGCATCGTTGCTTATTCTGGAAAGAATTGACAACTTTCCTTTCAAGTGGGAAAATCCTGTCAATTTCAAACAGAGCTTCACCTGCCTGTATATATTGTAGTAATAAAATATGGATAATCTATATTTTATTCTGGGCAGCAACAATATCACGCGTCTAAGACTCAAAGTGGAACTACTAGAAGGGGAGCGTTGAAAGTCATTGTTTCTTAATGACAAAGTGATGGATGCTCTGAATCTACAAATTTACATACTACGTACTGAAGTTGTCCAATAGAGTAAGGTGACACTGAAACCGACTCTATTATTCTGGTCGACTCTAATAATTAAATTAAATTTATTTAGTTTGTTACAATAAAGTTCGTAAGTTAGTTATTATATATTTTTAGGGATGGTTTAATTGGTGAAATCATATGCGTTTGAAATCAACTATAAACTTTAGAAGAGAAATGATTATAATTCTGAAAAAGTCTTAAACGAACAAACTTACCCCGTGTAAAACAAGTTACTTGTGCCCGAATTACCACAACGGTCAACAGTTATACAACCAATATTTTCCCCGGTGTTCAAAATTTTAGTAGACCATGCATCTAGAAATTGAATACGCACACCCTGACCCTACTACTACTCGTATTGTTTCGAAGAAAGATTATCAGCAGAGAAGCATCGTAAGCCTCTTTCTTTTACCTGTATTCTTCACTTTTACTGGGTTCAAGCAGGTGTTCTTCATTTTTACTGTATTGAAATTTATGTATTTTAACTTCTATGAAAATATTTTATGCAATTATGTATGTATATCAGTGTATGTCTTTTTTTATTCTTATATGCCAGTTCATGGATGACAATGACCGTTCTGGATTTAGGTATAAAATAAAAACGATAACAAATGTTGTACAATCAACTTAATGACATGCATGNTTTTATTCTTATATGCGAGTTCATGGATGACAATGACCGTTCTGGATTTAGGTATAAAATAAAAACGATAACAAATGTTGTACAATCAACTTAATGACATCTTTCTGAAATCTAAAATCATTTAAAATTTTGAATTTGATCAAAAGACATATTTAAATAATTAATAGAATTAAAATTTTATAAGTATCCAAGAAGCTTTGTTATGGATTTACTCATTGTAGTTGATGCTCGAATTGGATTCTTTACTCGCAGTTGTAACTATTCGGAATTCCTTAGTAAATCTCTTATATAGAAGTTGGTCAAGTTATTGATGATTGCAGGCAGGGGCGGACCCATGGTCTGTCTAGGCTATGGGTGCACGAGCACCCACTCAACTTTTTACCAACATAATGTTATAAGTAATTTTTAATAAAATTTATATTAAAATATAATATAAAGAATCATTAATCTTAGAAATTTAATAGATAAAAATCCAAAAATATTAAGAAAATTAAAATTTTTAATATAAATAAATACACAAAAATTAGTACATAAATTTTTATACAAATATAAATTTAAATATATATTAAAAAATCTGTATTTCATGAAAAATAACTATAAAATGTAAAAAATATTTTCTATTTATATAAATTTTACATTTTAAAATATTGTTAAAAATTTATTTAAATATTTATATAAACTAGGAACTCACTCAATTTTATTTCTGGTCCACCACTTATTGAGGGAATATGTTAGAGTCCAGAGATGATGTTCAAATTTCTCATGTTAGAAGACATGCAAATAAGGCAGCCTACAAAATAGCTAGAATTCCTTGTCTGTCTAGTTGTTACAATGTATTTTTATCTCCTCCTCTTTAATGATACCATGTATTTTGATACTTGATTCCGCCAATACTTAATAAAAGTTTGTTTTGATTTCAAAACTTTAAATTTTATTTAAATTTTAAGATATTCAAATATAATTATAAAATTTATAATTTAAAATAACAACTGAATTTTATCATTTAAAATCTATGATCTTAAATAAATTATATATTTATAAACATAATTTCAGGAAATTCGTACCCGATGTAGGCTATACTTGAATAAAAGCTTACGAGGTGATCTCATAGAGGCCAAACAAACTCGCACCCACTTAACCTTGCCAATATCTCCAAGGCCAAAACATAGTCATCAAGTAACTGTCCATACAAAAAGACAATCTTCATCAACTTGTTTTATGTGAAAATGGGATCCTTAAAAATTAAAATCAGCATATGATAAGCTTCTCCGCCCTTACTAGCAATGGCTTTCTTAGCCAGAGTATTGCTACGCATTTCAAATTAGTTTCTAAAATTGTTTCTTTTCTGATAGTATTTTGATGTCCAAGACTTGTAAATTTGTGAAACACATGTAATATGTGTTTTATGGTAGGATATTTTAATTTTTTCTTATCTATCTCAAAGTGTTTTTTGAATGTTAGATAAGGAAAAACGAAAATACCCCACTAATAAAACATATATTACATGTGTTTTAGAAGTACTGGACGGAAAAAGACGGAAAAATGCCAGGAAAAAAAAAAGGTAACATAAATTATGATGGGTTGTGATATATGTACACCCTAAATTTATAGTTGCACACTATTCTCCCCTATTTCACTAAATTAATTTTATATTACCAAATTTACCCTCATCTCAATATTAATTTTGAAATATAATTTTTTCTAAATTAACTATTTTTTTACCTTTAGTGGTATATTTATTCTACATTTTATTTTATTTTTAAATTTTAAAAATTTAGGTGCCAAGTAATATGATTCTTCATAACAAATAATACTACATTATATTCATTTTTTCATCGAGATTATAAATTGGTTTTTTTTTAAAAATTCTAAATTTTTATAATTACGTTATGATATTAACATAATGTATAAAAAAAGGCGAAAAAACACTTAGCAAAAAAATAAGAAGGCAAACACATAATTTTTCAAGAATATAGTTTTTTTTAAATATAAATTTTACTTAAAATTTTAATAATTTTTAATTTTATATAATACTATATATATAAACAGTCATACTCTAGCTATAACAAAAACTAATCTTATAATTTGAAAAATTATATTTGTATATTTTACAAGTCTAGAAAAATTAAAAAAATAATTAATATATTAAAAATACATTAATATGTGAAATTCAAATTATAATTATAAATTAATATTAGGTGTAAAGTTGACAAAATATATATAATTAAGTTAAATATAAGAAGAGGGTGTGCAACTATAAATTTAAGGTGTACAAATATCAATCATTCAAATTATAAGATTATGTGTACAAATATCAATCATATTTGTTTTGACAGGAGAAAAAGATGAGAAACATGCGTACACTTTCATATCAATCATAGGTGTTTTGACTCAATTTTTTCCTTAGGTATGAACTAATTTTTTTTGCATGAACCTGGTGCGGGGTTTTTGATTTTAGAAAAAGAATCATCCTACGGCGCCCCTACTTATGGGATTCACGGCAAGCGCAAAACAAATATGATAAATCATGTTATTAATAAACTGTTTATAAGTTGAAAAATACATAAAATTTTCAATTTATTAAACTTTATAAGATAAGTCAAATAGCACGAACTTATAATTTATAAGCAATTTTCGTGCCATTCAAATACGAACTACGAATGCAATATTATCGACGAAAAAATTTATCCAATAATGATATTTAAGATCTAATTTGTATGTCTATAGACTATATAGGCTAAAGTAACCTAAAGTACAACATGATTGTAAAAATAAAAACCCGAATGACTCTGTTCAATTTTTTTGCCTGTTGCTTACGCATAGGCCATGATGAGGTTAAATATAGTACGTAGCAACGTGTGACACACTGCTGCTGCTGCTAACCGGTGCCTGGAGGTGTAAACCTGTGTATGTACAGAGTGACTCGCTTTTTTTGTATAGGGATTTTAAAATACTACTAGAAGAGTTTCATACGATAAGATAATCTATGTTTGGAAAAGCCAACCTTGACGTAAAGACAAAGCAGTGTCACGTGAAGACGTGGTTATTGAAATTTGTACTCTTCACACATCACCATGCACAACCAAGTCCCCAAAGTATTTTCAGTCCAAATTAACTTCATCCCTCCCTCTATTTATATGGACATACTTTCGTATGATTTTTGTCACGTCCATACTTCATTTATACGTTAAAAATAGTCATTTTCGTCTCAAATTAATTGTCTTTGAATTTTTTGGGGAGGTGTTATGAAGAGGCAGAGAAGCAGGACGGTGAGTGAGGCTAAACCTGCAACAAAAAAGGCAAAAATAATGGGAAAAAAAGAGGAAGCGGTGGCCGGGGAAAAGATGGATTATATGGCCTTGGAAGCTGGGGAGATAGGGTTAATGGAGTGGGAGGAGTGGTGCCGTAGCAGCAATGTGTGGATGGTAGGGGATGAGCAAATGTCATGGGGTACATTTTGGTGTCCTTGTTGGGATATTGAGTTTATGGGGGAAGCCTATGATGATTTGTACAATGATGTTGTTTGGGATGATGATATTTGGGATTTAAAAGGTATTAAGGAGATTCCAAACTAACCATCAATCTGAGTATTCTAGCTAGAGGAAGATTGAGACACAGCTAGCTAAAATATATAGACTTATTAGAGTTAGGACATCTCTACTGTTATGGCTTACAAACATCTTATCCTCCCGAGATCCCCTTTTTTTTTTATATCCTTCTTTCGAGTGGATATAAAGAGTATGGTTTAGTTTAGCGGATTACATACAAAAATCAAGTTTGGATTCCATCTACTCTGTAAAATATCTTTGCATTTGCAATAACAGATGTTGCAGTTTAAGATGGGATGCGGTCGATACATAAAATCCAGGTCACCGAGTTGTGGCCAACTATCATATACGTTTTTGCAAGTAGAGTTTGAAATTAAAGTTCGAATGTGCAAGTGGTTTTTTATTCCAAGGTTTGAAACTGAATCGTGGATACATGCACATACACAACTACATGGTGTAATAACTCATATGAATGACATGGATATTATGTTCTCCTTATGATTTTGGTATAGTACTAATCCTCAATTGAGGTTTATTGTAAATACCTTAACACTAATGATCAACTTTTCTATATCAATGGGAGACGTATTAACACATAAGCATGGCCTACGTATTCGGTCCTTGTAGTTAAGAACAAGTAACAATACGCATGATGCAAATTAAATATTAAGATGGAGTTAGAAAATAAACAAGTAGATATATTATTTTATCACCAACAATTAGTACATGTCAATCCTCTATAGTTCCAATCTACTTGTGTTGGAGATGCATGTAAGAAATTTAAAACAATATTACAAACAGCAATTGAAAGGAGGGATAAAATGGAAAATGCAGAGGTTTATATATATGAGCCGAACAAGACAGATGGAGAAATCGACAAACAGATTGATCTTCAGATTTATTCTGGCTGGTGAGCAATGAAACTGATGTACTGCACTTGACGAACGTTCTGTTGATGGATGCCAAGAATTTATGGCAAGTTCTGGAGAGGAGGGCACGACCCACACACGTACCTGTGCTCAATCCATCCGGTGACAAATGAAATGAACATCACTTATTAAATTCATCCCACAATTTCGGCAAGGATTATGTACAAATCATGCACGACATGTTCATCAATCCATCCGTTGACAAAATCAAATGCCCAAGTGATCCTTAAATTATGAGAGTCACTTCATAATCTTTAAAGTTCAATGACTTGTGTTTGCCAAAATTGAATTCTCAGTTATGTGTCCAGCTACTAACAGGTTGCCGGATCAACAATCTAGTGTTGGCTCTCCCGGCACATAAAGAAAAAAGTGGTTAAATTAGACCTTGCCGATTTGAAATAATTAAGAATGCCGTTATCATCCTTAATTTTTTTATTTAAAAGAAACTGATTATGGCCATGTTCTGTATCAAGAAATAATTATTCACAAAACAAGCAATTTACAGCAGTGTATAATATAGATTTATATCAATATATTTATGCAAAAAGTGAATCTACGTGTAGTTTCCAGTAAATGAGTAGATTTACCCTACTACAATTTGGCTGCAAGCACGAGAGATATATACGACTATCAACTAAGCTGCAAAGTCAATTGGCCTCTTAACAAACCTTCCTTTAATTCTAGGCCTCTTCTCTGCATTTAGTTTCCTCACTTGATACCTAATTTTCTTGGAAAATAATCTCCTTCTTCTCTTCTCTCTGTACCTTAATACTCTCGCTTCTCTTCCTCCATCAGCCATTATATTACTGCTTCCACCGATTTCTCCATATGCCTGATAATCAGCTCTTCCACATGCATCCTATAAAATTTAAATATATTTCGNAATTCTCATCCTGACCCATCTCTGGCACGAGATGTATCGGGTTTTTCTGCACGCCCTGTGATTTTGATTTGCGTGGGGTTCGAGGTTTTCTTTTAAAACCATTGTGCCAAGACGGCTCCATGGAACCTGGTACCGTGGAAGCCGTCTTTAGGCGTATNTTCACTTGTGAAAGAAAATTTCTCGAAGGCAGTTCCTATAGTTGCATCTGTATTTCTCCTTTTCACTTTTTGTCTTGTTTTGTATGCTTTCGTATATATATGGTGCCTCTTGCTTGGGTTTGTTTTGAGGTATGGGACTTCCTTATTGGCCGACTTGATTCTTTTCGAACTTCTTTGGTTACTAACGAAATTGACATATACTTAAATGTAGTATATACTGTACTGTTATACTAAGTGCAACTCACCCCCAACTATATAATGTTAAATGTGATTTTTTTCTAAAATGTAATTTAGTCTAAATAGTTACATATAGTAAAGTAGTATTACGTAATAGTTAATTGAATGCCAAGGAAATTAAAGAATTAGTTACCATGCAGTCAGGCCAGCAATCATTAAGGTCCAATTTCGGGCGCCCATCGCCAGTCACCCACGGCCTCTTTTTATCAGCCCAAGCAGAAATCACCCCTTCATAATCAAGCGCCAACAAGATATTCTTCTTCTTTCCAACTAAATTATCGTCATTTCCGACGGTAAATTCTTCTTTCTTCACACATGTTACATTGTTGGCTCCGGCTTTATTATCTTCTTCACAATTTTCTGGAAATCCGTAGTCATCGAAATTTAGTTCAAATTTTTCCCCAGTAAAATCAATCTCACCAATATTCATCCCCGTGGTAACTTCTGTGCTTTCTTTTTATTCAAGCTTCACTGTTTCGATACTTCTGTTACAACTTTCCAATAAGTCCTCCCTACAATTTAAAAACCCTAATGTTTCCATATCAAAAGACTGATCCTCATCTAAACCTTTCCCTAGTAAGCTCTCAACATCAGCTGCAAATTCATCGATATCATTGTTAGATTCACCGAACCCATTATACTTATCTTCATGGCCTTCACAATCATAAATTACCGTGCCTGATAAGTTACCATCCTCATCACTTCCAACCCTTTTTTTACCTTGCCCTGGAAGGCACAGCTGATCAGAAAACAGGTCCAAAATCGGGACTCGATAAAGAAGTTGTTCCGCCTCATCATTCTCTTCGAATGAATTCTCATCCTGACCCATCTCTGGCACGAGATGTATCGGGTTTTTCTGCACGCCCTGTGATTTTGATTTGCGTGGGGTTCGAGGTTTTCTTTTAAAACCATTGTGCCAAGACGGCTCCATGGAACCTGGTACCGTGGAAGCCGTCTTTAGGCGTATTCTTTCATGTCTACCAGCTAAAAGATTGGCCGAGTGGACGAAGGAATCACAAGCTTGGCATAAGAAAGCGTCATCGGCAGCACAGTACCACCGAGCTCGCTTCTTTATGCAACTATCACAAGCTCTAGCCGTTTTCCCACCAACTGCACTAGCCAATTTTTTGCAAGAAATCATGAATTCAATTTTTTCGAAGAACTCCGAAAAATAATAATATAGCAGTAAAATTAGGAAAATTGAGTGTAGGTGCACTTTAAGCAGAGAATTTAACAAGTAACTTTGAACTCAAGTGTCAGCAATGACTCAGTGAGGTTGATTTGACGCACTTTTCAGGGCCTTAGTGGAAGTTCTGTCGATTGTGAACAGGATATATATTACTAATATTGCAGATTATCTGATGCACTTTTTATGAGACTAGTGTAAAGGGTTGGATTATTAGGACTCACTAAAAGGCCCATCTATTTTCTAATTGGTTAAAAATATAAATATTATCTACTTTGTAATTTTTTATTGGAGACATGTCAATTCACAGGATTTCCATATAAGTCCCTGATCTATTTTTTCATGTCAATTTCTTGCTTGCTAGATGTGAAAGTGACCCATTTTGTTAAATTGTCCCTTTCTTTTATTTACCTCTTACGGTAATTTGCGCCAACAAATTATATTTCTTCCGTTTGTGTGGCGAAACAGGCGGGTTGGCTCGCCCAAGTCACCCCGGCTCGTCAGTTTAACTCGTGTCAGGCGCCTTGTCATGGCACAAATTGGGAGAGGTAATGTGCTGCATACGAGTTGACTTTCACTGACCCGGAACCGACACGGCTCAGCTCGCCAACCCACCAGAATCTACGACAAAACCGAACCGTCACGGCCCGGCACATGCGGCTCGCCTAACCCGCCTAACATTCTTATCTCTCGCAAGTAAGTTATTCTATGTGTTTTGTTTATTATTTAAAATCTTATTTTATATGCTTTATCTTATAATATAAAATCATTTTTTTTGACAGTACATATGAGTCATAACCCTTATTGAAATGAATATTTTTTTTTCTCAATTATGTTAGACAATTTCTTAAAATATACTCTTTTTGTTCATAAATAATAAGTGTAATTATAATTTTGAATTTAATAATAAATATAATTATATTTTTTATACATTAATATATATGTTAAAAATTAAAATAACTATAATTTAGCAAATACTCCCTCCGTCCCACCCAATTGTTATCCTTTCGGAGAGAAGGTCCGGCACGCATTTTAAGGTGCATATAAAGTATAGTTCCATAACTTATTTTTAATTTTTTTTCTGAACGGAGTTTTATTAGTACAAGCAGTTAGTACTATAAACAGATCATTGTTTTTAATATGTTTATTATGTACAAGCGGTTTGTTACATTTTTTTCAGAGATGAGTCCTCTCAAATTATTTGTAAAATATTTTTTAATTAATAAAATTTATAGAGGTACCATCCTCTTTTATTCCAAAAATATTCGTATGAAATAAGTATTTTTTTAAAATGAAATAAAACCCAACCTTAAATTTTTATTTATTTTCAAAAAAGATATATACATATGAAATAAAAGAGTTTAAAAATAAGTGTTTATTCTTTAAAAAAATGCAAAAATAAAGCGGATTCAATATATATTACAATATATATTAAAATGCAAGGCAACTTCACTCTAAGTTTTTGTTAGGAATCATGTAGTATGATGATAATAAATTACCTAGAATTGTAATTTTGACCTTAAATTTGTAACTGGTCAATGGATATGTGATCTATAAATATCCATTGACTATCAAACTATTTATTAGTTGAAGTTATTGTTAATCAACTGATAAAATGGATTGTAACAATAATTTAGAATTTCTTGTATTATCAATTGATTGTAATATGTCAATGGCTGTGATTATCTAATCAACTGATGATTATTGGCTTCGATTGATAGCTCATCAACGGATGTGAAAAATGGCTGACAAAGTATAAATATTCTAAATCAGAATTCTCTCAAGTGAAGTGATCAACAGATAAAGGAGTCAATGGATATGGATGGTTGATCGATGGATAAAAATCAACAAAAGTCAAATCAATTGATCTCCATCAACGGATAAAAGTATCAAGGTAATCAACGGATAAAAGGTAATCAATGGATAAGGGGATCGATGGATATTCAAACATCCATTGATACATCAATTGATCAGTGGATAACTTATTCATCGATAGATAAGCAAAGAAGGCTCAACTGATAAAATTCACAACAGTTATCAGTTGATCAAAGTTTTTCAAAATAGTTAAAGACAAATGAAAGGAATCTTTGCAGGAGTCTAAATCAATGGAAGACAGACATGTCAGGACTGTGAAGATTTTCAAGGGAACACAGTTTTCAAGGAGAAGAACAAGATAAAGACTTGTCTAGAATAAGACAAAGGCCTATGAAGACTGTGAAAGTAGCTACACTCTATTTTAGTACAAACATTGAAAATTGTAATTTGTACTCATATCAGTTGATAGAAAATAGATGTAGGAAATAGGCTGCTATATATAGTTTAGTAGTTCATAGTAGCAAATGTAAGAAATCGAACAAGAAGAGCACAATAGAGAGATAGAGAATTATTATAGTGTTTTTCTTAGTTCTATTCATATGTTGTAAGCAGCTTGATTTTAAGACCAAGGTTTATTAAAAGCAAAACATTCACTAGTGGAAAAACTAATCCACCAGTAATTTTAAAAGATTTGTTTTCGAGTTTTTTTTTTAATTCTAGTTCTATTTTCTAGCTTAATCATTCAAAACACTAGCTTAATCATTCCAAACACTTAAACATTTCTGTTGAACAAACTTAAATCCGCNCACTTAAACATTTCTGTTGAATAAACTTAAATCCGTAAGAATTTGAAATAATTCTTAAGTTCATATTCAACCCCCCTTCTACAAACTTGTACTTAAGGGAAATAACAATTGGTATCAGAGCCTAGCTTTCAATACATAGAAAGTTAAGATCTAAGTACATCAAGTATGGGCCAGAAAGACACGGGGTAAAAATTTCAGTTCTTGAAAAAGATGAGTACTTTTCCTAGAAGGTTAAAATGCACTTGCATCTGCTATTCATTGATCATTCATATGTTCATTGTATAGAGAAGGGTCCACATGTACCTATGAAAATAGTTACAAGTGTCAATGGAGATGATACTCAAGCACCAGACAAACTCATTCCAAAACCTGTGACTGAATACACAGATGACGATGAGAAGGAAGTGTACTTTTATATTATTTAATCAATTAGATTTAAAATATATATAATTATAAGATGGATCCACTCAAACTAGCTTCAATGGGCTGTAGAACCCGACCCGACCCATAACCGGAGTCTTTTTTTATGCTGTCCTCGTTTAGGGCTCTGTCTTTCTTGAACAAAATTTGATTTTGCTGTTAAAATTCTTCAATTTCAAGAGGTATCTCTATTGTCTTGCTGAATATTTTTTCACTTATATATGTATTCTTATGTGTATATGCATGTGTATATATAATATTTATCGATTATTAACAGTGCTAATGAATATGAATTCTTGATTCTTGGGTTATCTAATTGTGTTTCTTTCTTGATGGATGTTTTATTTGCTTAGTGTTTTAGTTTATGTAATTAGATTTTATGTGTTTGATAAGAAAAAGATGCGATTTTTAGTTTCTTGATGTAATTGAATGGAGTCTTGTAATGATTGTTGGCATTTTTTAGTGTATGTACTTACAATTTTTGTCAAAATTTTCTTGGGGGATATGGATTGATGGATTTTTTTCAGTTGTTACATGTGTATCCAAAGGCCNGATTTAAAATATATATAATTATAAGATGGATCCACTCAAACTAGCTTCAATGGGCTGTAGAACCTGACCCGACCCATAACCGGAGTCTTTTTTTATGCTGTCCTCGTTTAGGGCTCTGTCTTTCTTGAACAAAATTTGATTTTGCTGTTAAAATTCTTCAATTTCAAGAGGTATCTCTATTGTCTTGCTGAATATTTTTTCACTTATATATGTATTCTTATGTGTATATGCATGTGTATATATAATATTTATCGATTATTAACAGTGCTAATGAATATAAATTCTTGATTCTTGGGTTATCTAATTGTGTTTCTTTCTTGATGGATGTTTTATTTGCTTAGTGTTTTAGTTTATGTAATTAGATTTTATGTGTTTGATAAGAAAAAGATGCGATTTTTAGTTTCTTGATGTAATTGAATGGAGTCTTGTAATGATTGTTGGCATTTTTTAGTGTATGTACTTACAATTTTTGTCAAAATTTTCTTGGGGGATATGGATAGATGGATTTTTTTCAGTTGTTACATGTGTATCCAGAGGCTCGAACCTACGACGATATCCAGCAGCAGGCTACTAGGGATAATATGGATAGATAGTTAGGGGATATGATTTTTGATTTACCTGGTAGTCCGAGTAAGATAGTGAAAGTGTTTATCCGACTGGCGAGAGAATTTTATGTAGCAATGTAGCATCATGATTAAATAAATATTCCAGAAAGTGTGAATGTTGTGTTTATCGATTTAAAGAGGTTTTCTTAAACTAGATCATTTATGGATGATGTGATTGAAGTTGAATGGATTTTGATTTGGCGAATTAGGCATACTTATGTAGTGTTTGTGCCATCCAGTTTTATGAAGAAAGACTTGGAGCCTACTATAATCAAATACTATGTTAAGTGCTAGTGATATGTGAAAGTGGCTTATGTGTGTACTCACTTCAATTTGTAAGTTATCTTATCTATAGACATTGTGGTAGGAGGCCACACTTAATAGTGTTAGCAAATTAGGATTCTTGATAAATGATTTCTTTTTATCATGGGTGTTCACTTAGCTTGATCAAAAGTGTGGTGAGAATGTTGTTATAGAGACTGCTTAGTGTGGTGAAAATTAATTATAGTTTCTTAATTCTCATTAGATAAAGTTTGGCTGATAATTAGGAGTGGCTAATTGAATAGTAGAAGTCAAGATTTTGAGGAGGAGAAGAAAACAATGCTTTAGCTTTAGGATAAGTTGATGTTAGTTTAAGAATCCCAGCTACGCAATATCCTACTCCTTGTTGATATTGCCCCTGGATGGCTTCATCCATCAAACCTTTACTTAAAGAAGAGTTCACTAGCTTTTTATTCTAGAAATGAATTTGTGCTAGCTATGAAGAATTTATGTTACGTATATGACTACATCAAACATTAACGTCAACCATATGTTGGTATACTATAAACATGTAGATTATTCTCATCCTGAGATGTACACTTATTATGCTTTTGTTCAATGGCCTCATTGCAGTGTTTGAAGTATGGAAGGGAGAAACCGTATGCCTCGCCATCCTGAACCCTATCGAGATCCTCATGATGATCCACGAGTACTGATGCACCGAGGGCTAGGACCCCTACCACCTCACCCTGCTGTTTTGGAGGAGGAAATCGAACTCCAGCATAGAGACATTCAAAGAATTCTTGCAGAAAATAGGCATGTCATGGATGAGAATGTTGTTCTGCAAAGCGATTTGGCTGCAGTCAATGATGAGATGCATAGATTAGGTCAGATGATATCTAAACTACGTACCGAAAAAGATGTGCAAACCAGGGACCTAGTTGAAAGAGGATTAAAGCTTGAAACTGAGCTTCGTGACATCGAGCCATTGAGGGCAGAGGTGGTGCAGTTGAGAGGTGAAGCTCAGAAGTTGAATTTCGTTCGACAAGATTTGGTTACACAAGTTCAAAACCTCACAAAGGACATTACTAGAATTAAATCTGAGAATCAACAGATATCAGCCATGAGGAATGATATTGATGGAATGCGTAAAGAACTAACAGAGGCCAGGTAGGAAGTTGTTCATTAGATTTTAGAACTTCGTACCAATTTCTTACATATCATGTTCTTTACTGCAAGGGAGTTGCTACCACATTGTAGGACCATAGCGTGTTTGTGTAGTTGTTTCTTACTATTGTGTGGTGTGCTAATTAGACCACTAACTCTTGTAGGAGAGCTATTGAATTTGAGAAGAATGCAAATGCAGAGCAATCGGAACAAAAGCAAGTAATGGAGAAAAACCTTATTACAATGGCTCGAGAAGTAGAGAAGTTGCGAGCTGAGCAATTGAGTGTAGATCGGAGAGGTAGAGGTCGGTTCCCCTACCTACCCACTCTTCTTCTCTTGTCTCTTTATTATTAGGAGTATGATTTTTTATGTTATTTTGCCTTTGCTATTCTGAAACCTATGTCATGTCAAATCCTGAAAGGTGCCGGAGGTTATGGGATATTGAATGGAAGCCCGGAGACAAGATATGCAGGTGGCGAGACGAGGTACGCAAGTGGTGCATATGGTGATATCTACGGTAGTGGAACTTGGGGAGCGTATGACGGCCGTGGCTCTACCCGTCGCTGATCCAAATACATGAAATTAGCTATATGTTTCATGGTGTTTGTTTTTGCATTATCTAGAAGGTGTCTTTAGAACTTAACTATTGTCTAGACATCTTTCCTGTACCAGAAGTCCAGAACTAGATGATACTTGCACATTTTATTTAAATGTCAATTTCAAATAGAGTTGATCAAATCTTGCTATCTGATGTTAAATGTTGTATAATCTTGTAGCTTAAATCTATCGGTGTTTCCATTTGAATTTTGCTACTATTTTCTCTGGTAGTAATGCACTAGTGTCATTGTGTCGGCAAAAAATAAAGTGCATTGTTTGATTAAAAATGTAAAATCAACTGTCATCAAACAACATTTACAAATTTATTTGACAAACATAACGATCCTTTGGTAGCTGGGACCTAAAAGAACAAGAATTGCTCTTATTCAGTTTATCACCCCAGTTTTACTTCATGAGGAACATGAACAGGGTACCTATGAATGCGATCAAGCCAAGGTCCATCTACTGGTGTTTTGATAGTTTTGTTGCATCTCCAAACAGCACTGTTGCACTTAAACCCACTCCCGAATGCTATCTGCCAAACTCTATCACCCTTTTTCATCCTTCCCTTGGACTCGATGTAGCTAAGCTCGTACCACAATGATGTTGATGATGTATTTCCAAACCGGTGTAGTGTCATCCTTGAGGCCTCAACGTTCTCTGTGGATAGCTGCAGGCTATTCTGCAACTCATCAATAACAGCACGGCCTCCAGCATGGATACAGAAGTGGTCAAATGCCAGTTTGAAGTTTGGAATATAGGTTTTCCACCCAAGGCTAAAGATTTTTCGACCAATGAAGTTCATCGTGAAGAGAAGTTGTTCGGATGCAGGAAGAACAAGAGGCCCAAGGGTTGTCATATTTGACTTCAATGCTTCTCCGGCTATCGTCATTAGCTCTTTCGACAGTGTCACTCCTAATTTCCCCTCTGAATCTTCTTCTTGTAAAGCACATCCATAAGCTCTATCATCAGCGCCTTTGTGGGTCCGGACTATATGGAGGAGACTGTACTTGGCTCTATGGTGAAAAGATTTTCTGTTTGATAGAAGAATGGCTGTACCTCCCATACGGAACAAACAGTAGGGGACAAGCATAGCTTTTTCTTTCCCTCCGTAATAGTTGGGCGTAAGGATTTCCGCACTCACGATAACAGCATTGCAATTAGCATGAACCTGGAAAAGGTGACGAACCAAATCGAGAGCTATTACACTAGCACTACAGCCCATTCCAGTTAGATTGAAGCTCTTGACGTCGCCTCTCATTTTATACTTATTGATCACCATATCTGTTAGTGTTGGTGTAATTGCACAACTGCTGCAGTTTATTACAAGTACATCTATGTGTTCGGGATTAATCCCAGTCCTCTCGAATAAAGAGTCCATGGCTGAGAAAATAACCATCCCAGCTTCTTCCCTTGCGGTTGTCAATGAAATCTTTGGTGGGATATAATGTAATGCGTCTGGCAAATAAGTCTCTTCACCAAGGCCAGACCGTTCCAAAATTCTACGCAGAAAATGGACAGTTTTAGCATCCAAGTTCAAATTGATTTTTGAGTGTTCAATGAAAACAGCAGAACTAAGACGATATTGGCTAGGCTGTTTATAACAGGCAATATCAACCAGGTATACTGCACGGGGCTTGGACGTGAAATAGTGGGTCAATATGAATATGACAAAGAAGAAGGAACACTGTGTTTTGTTTAAACCAATGTGAAGAGGATTACATATGGACATGAATTCGTGGGGGCCAAATATAAGTACTTCTATAAATAGAGTAAACATGATGGTTATGATTACTATGGCAAGAAAGTGGTTGACGAGATACTGAAATCCTAGTTGTACATTCTTTGCCATTGATCGAGAAATATGTAATGTGTGTAAATTATGCATTGTGGTGTAGCTATTAGATCTTAGAGATTTTTAAGGCTTGAGAACATAGTAATTAATGTGGTGGATAAGCCTGGTAAATGAAGTCCATACATCCCTCAATACACACTTTGTTGGTTGGACTATTATAACGGTCCAGTCCAGGACACTCATAAATTAACTTGTTTCAATTGTTTTAGAAAACCCTACTAGAAGTTCACTTACAGATGTTTACTGTTCACTTTTTGTGTTAATAGTGATATCTGACCAATACATGTAGGCAATAACTATCTAATGTTAATTCTTGCTTTATGGTCCTGCGGCAGAACTGGCATTAATGGCTGTCCAAACGAGGGTACGGTCTCAAAGTTGCAGCTTTGATGT